>SEYY01001045.1:95000-97500 GCA_009176605.1 Armadillidium nasatum
ATATTTTCAAGGTATTTTAGAAAAGGTTGATGATTGATAATCTCTATTTAATAATAATAATAATAATAATAATAATAATATAATAATAATAATAATAATAATATATAATAATAATAATAATAATACTATTTAATATATATATATATATATATATATATATATATATATATATATATATATATATATATATAATATATATATATATATATATATATATATATATATATTATATATATATATATATATATATATATATATATATATATATATATATATATATATATATATATATATATATATATATATATATATATATATATATATATATATATATATATATATATATATATATATATTATATATATATATATATATATATATATATATATATATATATATATATATATATATATATATATATATATATATATATATATATATATATATATATATATATATATATATATATATATATATATATATATATATATATATATATATATATATATATATATATATATATATATAATATATAATATATATATATATATATATATATATATATATATATATATATATATATATATATATATATATATATATATATATATATATATATATTATTGTTTGAACTTTGTATAACAGCTGCCTCTATAATTTTTATACAGTACTTAGCTGTTCTTACTATTTAAAAGAAAGTTATCATCCATGGCAAGATAAATTTATTGCAGAATTTGTGTTGGGTCCTTTCTCGTGATCATCTGTCTCTTTTGCGTCATCAACCAAAAAAGATTTACCGTCACTAGAAGCTAGAAAAGTTGAGGTCGAGTTGTGATAGGATTCTAAAGGAGTTACTGTCATAGAGCACGCCAAAACGGAAGAAAAGTTATTTACAGGTTTTGACAGTACTTGACAGTTTTTAACGGACAGATCAATGGGTTCATTTTGTTCTTGGTGTGGTGACGACACAGTATCATTAAAGGAATTAGTTATATGAATGGGCGTCCCTGACGTTTTGAACTTTTTGTTATTACTTTGAATAGCTTCCGGAGAAGAGCATCTTTTCAATCTATCAATGAAAATTGCCTTCAGTTTGGTTACGTCATTCTTGGCGTGACTTTGGAGCGAGTTTTCGCGTGTGTTACTCGCTTTGTTTCTCTGACCTTGAGTCGAATGAATCTCCGAGGCAATTTTTGTTGCACAATCTTCACTATCTGAGCTTTCATATTCCTCCTTATTATATTTCAAGGTGGGAGATGCCTCATTCTCCGTCATGTATATTTGCAAGAGATTTTATTTCCTCTTTTCTTTCATTTTTTGATTGAGGAACGTAACTACTAGTCCTCGGTTTACATCTTGAAGGGGAAAATTCCCCGTTACTGATTTTGGTGATAGACACCTCCCTATTTTCATGGTGATTAAACGGAAATTTTATTGAATTACTTATACTGTTACTATTCGCTAAAAACGATAGGAATGGTAGATACTGTGGAAAGGCTTGAATTTGAGAAGCGATTTGAGGGAACTGAAGCCCCGGTTGCACGAGGAAGGGAGAAAGGGCAGCGAATAGGGGCAAAAAATCGGGAGGGACTGAATCATTCATTAAGTTAAGCCACTGATACGGTATAGAACTTTTTAAGATTTCTGACGTTTCTTTCGACGTATGAAAATCATGGGCATCTGTACTAGAAACTGTGGGTGATGAGGAGCAATTTCCTTCGTCAGGTAGGCTAGTGAGATCATCTGATTTTGTGTCCTTATCGTGAAGAGAATCTGGTGAAGCTATGTTGGAAGACTGTAGCTTATCTAAGAGACGTTTTGTCTCTTCTATTGAAAAAGAGACTGAAGAGGAGCTTGAGGAGGAAGACGAAGGTGAAGTTGACGAAGGATTTGCTTGATCTTGTAGGAGACAATGGATTTTAAACCAGTTTGAACGCCTTCCATATCTAAATAAAGGAAAATTTTAAAACAACATTAAAATATATATATATATATATATATATATATATATATTATATATATATATATATATATATATATATATATATATATATATATATATATATATATATATATATATATATATATATAATCAAATTTGAACTTGACTCTTTTCGCTGTAAAGTCAGTTAATTTCATTACAAACTGAATTTCTTATTTCTATTGATAGTATAAGTATTTTTTCATTTATTTATTACTATTAGACTGTTTAATAATAATAATAATAATAATAATAATAATAATAATAATAATAATAATAATAATAAATAATAATAATAATAATAATAATAATAATAATAATAATAATAATAATAATAATAATAATAATAATAATAATAATAATAATATTTCTAATGGGCTAAAAATTATTTTATCAAAACTTATTATATTTTAATAATAATATCGTGACTTTTTAATAGCAAAATTAAAGGATTTTTCTGTTTTAATCGTCAGAACTCCCAGGCAAGGAAGGCCTTCCTATTTAAGGAGGAGATAGCCT
>SEYY01001045.1:120000-125000 GCA_009176605.1 Armadillidium nasatum
CAATCTTACTGGCTAATGCCATTCCAAACACCAACTACAGTTTTCGACAAGGGAAGGAGGTGGGGCTATCCATTGCTCACTGAAGCATAACCTCTCGTATAGGTAATGCTTAGTAAGTATAATCTGCAAGACGGCAAGTGGTTTTAGCATTTATTTTTCATAAAGTAAAATATTCAGAAAACAGGTATTTCTTATCTAACTTTCATCCATCTCACTCAAATGACATGTGAGTATTTGGGCGGTGACGTTGTCCTTTCTGGTGATATTGATTTGGAGTCTTCTGAGTTTGCCAAAAAACTACTAAATTTATCTATTCCGTTTATTTATTCCCTAACACCTCTGAAAGTCTAAAATTCTTCAACTATTTGAACTACAAATTAGTACACATTCTCTGTCTTTTCTCTTCTCTGAATTTCAAACACATTATTCACTTTTTTTAACTTCCATTCCTTCTCTTTATAGTATAAAATTTATTTTCTCCTTTGGATTTTATCCAACAACTCCTTATCATTGTGTTTTCTTCTATCTGCTTATGTATAACCCAAAAATGGACAATGCATTTAGCAGGGAAACATTTTTGACATTTCAGTGCTACAAACTGGTTGGACTAGAGGAAGCAGTTGTCTTACTTCCTTTGGAATTATTACGGTTTCAGCAGGAGAGTTTCTCTGAAGCGCGATGAGAGCATCTTCTTTGAAGCATTATTAAGTGAAGGTCTCTCACATCGCTCAACTCCTTTCTCTTTTCTGCTTTATAACTGTTCTTTCTCAGATTTATGAATTTATCTGTAACTGGATGATATGGAAAAATTTTTAATCTTCTAACCATATCTCAGATGGTAGATAGAACTTGCGTAAGATTCTTGATCTTCGCCATTGTGAAGTTCTGTGAATTGAAAACTATCTTTTTGTTATATATCCTTTCTGGGTAGCCTTCTCTCCTATTTCCTTTCAGCTGGCTCTATAATAACTATCATAAACGTCCACTGCTTACCCTTTAAATCCATCAATAGTGGTGCTACTCAAAGTTTAACATTCTATTCTTTTTTCTACTTTTCAATAATGACTTACTTAACACTTCATCTCCTATTCAGTTTATGTCGATGACTCCACCTTTCATTTAATTTTTAAATTTTTGAAAAGAATACCAACCAACTGAAAGAAACTGACCCAAAGAGGATGGCCTTGGGGCAAGTTTTAACGTGATCTTAATTGGAAGGTTCAAAAAAAGTCACGTTTTCTTAGGTGCCAGAACTTCATACCATCTCAGTCATTCCACAGTCTCATCCTTTCTCTGTTCAGGTCTTTGATCTCGTTCATAATAGTTATGTTCTTTCTTACATATATTTATTATTCTATTTTCCAAATTTCATTTTATTTTTCACACTTTCAAACACCGTAAATAAAAACATGTCGACCTTTGATCTAAATCAGGAAATTGTTTACCCTAACTCGAGTGGATTTCATTGAGGCCACTGACCTTGACGCCGTCGCTTCAGAAGTGACCTACTATATATATATATATATATATATATATATATATATATATATATATATATATATATATATATATATATATATATATATATATATATATATATATATATATATATATATATATATATATATATATATATATATATATATATATATATATATATATATATATATATATATATATATATATATATATATATATATATATATATATATATATATATATATATATATATATATATATATATATATATATATATATATATATATATCCAAGAGACTGCGAGGGTCAGGAGTCTGGTAAAGGGAATTTGGAACATCCTTTTACGAACAAATGCCTCACATGTTTGTTGTATTGCCAACATAAACTGTCTTTTGAAAAAGTGTTTTTCAATAAATTCGGTGTTCAAGAACAACTTTACAAATTCCTTAGAGGTGAGGGAGGAAAAATGAGGGAGGGGAGGGCTTTGGGGGTAGAGATGAAAACGGGGTTTGGGGCTCTGGAAGATATTAAAAACAGGAAGATGTTTATTGTTTCGGTGAATATATATATATATATATATATATATATATATATATATATATATATATATATATATATATATATATATATATATATATATATATATATATATTACCACTTTCAGATTATCCTTTTATAGGAGGTGGTAGAGATGCAAAATAAAAGAAACGCCACCTAATCCCGAGCCTATCGCAAATCTCTCAGGTGAGTACCGACGGAGGCTTTAAAGAGAGGAAGATTAAATGCAGTAGGAAAAACAGATGATGGCAGAAAATTCCACAGAACAGAAGTGGCTGGAATAGTTGAAAATGGAATGAATCTACCCATCCCATGGGCAATTAGAACCCCTACTTTTTCAGAAGACACCGAAACATCCTTTGGGTTAAAACAAGATTCATTGCATGGTTAGTTAGGAAAGACGCGGCGCAGTGCCCTAAAATTATCCTGATTAAAGTGCCAGAAAGTAAGTTTATCGCATGGCGGAATTGTTGTAGAAAAAATATTAACTAAGAGATATAATATTGTGGTCAGAATTACGAATAGAGGGTAAAATAGTCGATTTATATTTAGAAGGAGTAGTGGTGGAAGCATAATTCAAGTTTGTTCAAAAACTGGTAAGGAAGATCTGGGATGTGTGTGGGTTTACTAATCAACTGTTCCAGATCTGAATGATTTGGCCCCCTTGGCCCCCTTTCCCACCTGTATTGGTTATGAGAGGAGCCAAACCACTAATGTGTGGTGTAAGTTGAAATCTCCTAATTAGAGGACCTCAGCATTTGAATGAGCATATATATATATATATATATATATATATATATATATATATATATATATATATATATATATATATATATATATATATATATATATATATATATATATATATATATATATATATATATATATATATATATATATATATCATATAAGTGAGTGTATGCAAAAAGAATTCTTCAACTGTTTTATGGATCCTCTTATTAGCATTTTATCTTGTTACAAGCATTATATTTCTAATAAATCTATAATCAATCAGTAATAAACGTTAACATTTATTACTTTGTCAAATAAGTTGAACTAATAATAAGGTAATCTAAAAACCTATACTTCCAACTTATTTTCTCATAAAAATACAATGAAAGGACTCATTTATCATTATATCTGTTAAAAAAAATTAATGATAATAGTTTTAAACTTTCCGAGACAAAAGGTTTTGGGATGACTTTAAAAAAAAATAATATAAATAAATAAAAAAATTTAAAAAATAAATTAAAATTTAAATATTGGAATTTTTTTTTTTTTTTTTTTTTTTTTTTTTTTTTTTTTTTTTTTTGTGAAAATCTTTGAAGACGAAATTTTTTTTTTTTTTTAAATTTATTTATTTATTTTTTTTTTAAAATTTTTATTTTTTGGAATTCAAAAATCACTTTTTCGTAGTTAATCAGGATTTTTAGTTAAATAAAATTTGATTTTCAGATTATGTGAGTAAAATATAGTAATAAAAACTAATTTTTATTTTAAAAAAATTAAAAAATAATTTAAAAAATAAATAATAGGATTTAAATACCGTTAATTTTTTGAAATGACGACCATGTTTAAATCGTTTATGACATTCGTTTTTCTGACGCCAATATATTAATTAAATTTTAAATATTTTACTTTCACAAACACACACATTAATATATATATATATATATATATATATATATATATATATATATATATATATATATATATATATATATATATATATATATATATATATATATATATATATATATATATATATATATTATATATATATATATATATATATATATATATATATATATATATATATATATATATATATATATATATATATATATATATAATATATATATATATATATATATATATATATATATATATATATATATATATATATATATATATATATTATATATATATATATATATATATATATATATATATATATATATATATATATATATATATATATTATATATATATATATATATATATATATATATATATATAATATATATATCCGCCTCCAAGAAGGGCTATTAGCCCTGTCAGTAGGTACATTAGAAGATAAACCAAGGGTTTCACTGACCGACGGCAAACATCCTTTGGCTGGCCAGGATGCCGATTTTGATTCCACCAGCAGCAAGCACGCCGCTGGTGTACTTATTACGCATAAGTGGGCGGGCTAAGCCCAGAAGGGAACTGCTTATATATATATATATATATATATATATATATATATATATATATATATATATATATATATATATATATATATATATATATATATATGTGTATGTTTGTATATGTATTAGTATTGGACTGGTTCCGGAGTTATTTAATTAAATTCTCCACAAAACAGTTGTAACTAATTTTTTCCCCTTCTCAACAAACAAATTGTTTTCTCTTCTCTTCTCTGATATTATGCTGTACTTATTATTTGTTTAATTTTATATGCAACATAATAACGGAAGTTACTTATCAAGCGATAAAAAAAAAACTTCCCATTGGTCACAAGGGGTCATCGGGGTGTACTGAAGCTTTCATCGCACGTCAGTGCTTAGTAATTAGTATATCTTTTTTCTTATTTGGAGATAGAGAGTACCTTCTGAATGCTTTAGAAGATTCTAGTACGAGTGTTTACAAGCCCAGAAAACCTTCTCCCTCTTCTTCTTCATATACTTCATGTACTTAGCTTTTTTATATTTTCATATTCTCTTCCATACTTTTCTGAAGATGTTTGAAAGAAATAAAGTCTGCGAGATACATAGAGAGTAGTATTGAAAAGCTGGAGCCAAGCCTCGGAGTCTGAGAGGAAGAGAATTTTTTTTTTTTTTTTTTTTTACTCTCAGAGCCGAAGCCGAATTTTAAAATGGAATCTAAGAAAAAAAAAATTCAATATATAATACCAGCACCTTAGCCATTGCCTTTCTTTCAGAGTTTGCGGTGTTTGG
>SEYY01001045.1:140611-143111 GCA_009176605.1 Armadillidium nasatum
TATTTTTTACTATTTTTTAAATGCTTATGTAAACCATTCTTTCTTTTTTTTTCTTTTTCTGAATAATAACTTTTTCTTTTCTTTTTTTTTTTTTTATTTTATATTTTGAATAACATTTAATTATTTTTCTAAGTAATAACTACTTTTACCATTTTCTAACTAATCTCCGGATCATATTTAACTATTTTCTAGCCATTTTTCTAAATAAAAACTCTTTTTTATTAAATGTTAATTATTATCAATCATATTTAACAGTTAGCAAACTTTTTTTCTAAATAAAACTAGTTTTGCAATTTTATATTTTATTTTTGTAAATAATAATAATTTTCCAGCATTTTCTAATTGTTTTTACTTTTCTAATTATTTTTTTAATCATATTTAACTATTTTTCAACTATTTTTCAGAAAAAAATATATATTTGGTAATTTTTAGCTATTATTTTCAATCATTTCTAACTTCTTCTGCAAATTGTGTTTAATTATTATTTTTCAATATTTCCGTATTTCAAAATAATGATTTAAAATATTCAAATTTAAAAGAAATAGTTAATTTTTTTTCTTATTTTTCTTTCTATTTACTTTGCTCACTTTTCAAAAAATAAATTTCTTTACATGATTAAAAAAATGACGTCAGAAAGACAAAAAAAGATGTCATTGAAGTTTTTCAAATGTCATTAAATGCAAAAATATAACTATTTCTTCAGTGTTATATATATATATATATAATATATATATATATATATATATATATATATATATATATATATATATATATATATATATATATATATATATATATATATATATTATATATATATATATATATATATATATATATATATATATATATATATATATATATATATATATATATATATATAATATAATATATAATATATATAATATATATATATATATATATATAATATATAAATAAATATATTAAAATTAAAAAAAAAAAAAAAAATTAAAATTAAAACATTATTTAAAAAATTATTATTATTATTATTATTATTATTATTATTATATATTATTATTATATATTATTATTATTATTATTATTATTATTATTAGTAGCAGCATCAGTAGTAATTTGGTTATTTCCCAATTTCCCAAAGACTGATATCAAAATATTTGTTTATTATTTTTGGAATTTTTTTATATTAAATAAACTTATAATTTTGATTAGCTATTTCTAGCTTTTTTGTAATTAAATATTGTAAAATATTGTTATATATATAATAATATAACTGTTGTTATTATTATTATTATTATTATTATTATTATTACGACGTGCTGAGTATATATCATCAATGCTTAAAAAATTGCAAAACACATTTTTGAAGGTGAGTATTATCAACAATAAATTTATTTTTATTTTCTAATTTTTTGAAATTCATTGAGAGAAATTTTGTTATTAATTGCATTCTTATTGTTTATAATTGATTTAAATCACTAATTCAGTTATATTTATCAATATATATATATATATAATATATATATATATATATATATATATATATATATATATATATATATATATATATATATATATATATATATATATATATTATATATATATCTATATATATATATATATATATATATATATAATATATATATATATATATATATATATATAATATATATATATATATATATATATATATTATATATATATATATATATATTTATATTATATAATATATATTAATATATATATATATATATATATATATATATATATATATATATATATATATATATATATATATATATATATATATATATATATATATATATATATATATATATGCCCTGTTAAAGTATAAATATATAGTTGGTTCAACTGCTTTATCAGAACCTCTATTACGATTTATGGCATCGAAGACCAAAAATGAAGAAAAAAAAATTGTAAACATCTCTTTTAGAATATTCTTATAATTTAAATTTTGAATTTGCTGCGGTAGGGCTACTCTCTTATTTAGTCAGGGTATAATAATGCCCATTTTATCTCACGAAACCATAAAATACTTACGTGTTCGTGGTCAAACTTTTTGAAAATGCACTTTTGGCTATTAGTTACCACTTTCTATTTTTCTCTTTCTCCCTCTCCCCCTTTCGTATATATATATATATATATATATATATATATATATATATATATATATATATATATATATATATATATATATATATATATATATATATATATATATATATATATATATATATATATATATATATATATATATATATATATAAAAAAAAATCCCCAATGAAAATAAAACTAAAAAAAGAGTTAGGCCTTTCGACGTAAATGCATCCTCATCAACTCCTTAAAATTTTTTTTGAAAAAAAGTCAAAAGTTAATATATCTTACTTAATATATATATAATATATATATATATATATATATTATATATATATATATATATATATATATATATATATATATATATATATATATATATATATAATATATATATATATATATATAT
>SEYY01001045.1:155611-160611 GCA_009176605.1 Armadillidium nasatum
TATATATATATATATATATATATATTATATATATATATATATATATATATATATATATATATATATATAAAGGCCTTTTGAAATCCAGCTATGCAATATTATACAATTTTAGAATTTTTTTTAAGGAGACAGAACATTTAGCACACACTCCGTGTCAAAAAAAAAACAACCAAAAAAAAAAAACACTAAAATGCAAAAAAATCCTTGAAAGTATTTTGAATCTTTGAAAATTGGAATTATCTTCGATATATTCAATTAAATGTCGTCAACAACACATCTTCATGAAGCTTTTGCACCTTATATGTTCTTACACTTATACCTTCAATGGATATCTAACATTCAGGTACCCTCTCCATTTAAAAAAAAAATAAAAGCATGAAGACGTTAAAATCTATTAAAAAGTTTGCAAATAAGAAAGCCATAATTGAGAATCCAAAAATAGCTATGTTCCTGACATGGGCTTTACAGTTTATATAATAAATGTATGGTAACTGTTATTTGTATATTATAGTTTCTTTTTCAAGAGAGTGACTTATTTAAGATGAAGAAGTAATCCCAATTTATGAAGCAAACTCAGACTAGCTAAGTATAATTCTGAATTTTGATTGTAATTTTGTTCTTTTTATTGATGAGTGTGTTTTGAGCTCCCGTGTTTCTTATACCTGAAGGAACTATCATGAGAATCTTAACAATTTGACTAGAACAAATTTAGCAGTGCATGAAACTATTTCTTGTGTTTTCGAAAATATTTTAGTACTAGTTTCAATTATTATTATTATGTAAAGGAAAATCTTAGGATTATTTACATACACTAATAATTTGATCCCTAAAGTTTACATAAACTATAGCTTCATATAGTTTAGTTTATTTTCTTTATACTCCCTAAATTGATAGTTATTATAAGTACGAAAACTATTATGCAAACCACAGATTTATATAGTGAGTGAACAGTTCATAAATGAGCCATAAAAAAGTACGACCTGGAATCATTATCCTGAAATTATAACAAATATAAAATAAAATAAATATAACGTATTAAACCCGATCAGTAATAAGGATAAAGGATTTAAAAAAGTTATTCATTAGAATTTTGATTTCTTTATTCTTATGGAGGAAATTCAAGGAAGAAAATAATAAAATTGTGAGGATGATATCTTTAAGATCTACTGTCGTTCTGTTTATTCTTATTAAAGATATGTTTTTGTTAAATAAAAATATTCACATCTCACGGGCATTGCCCTAATCAAGAAGATTAACTTTTTTCTAGGTAGTATATACTTAGGACCACCAAGTAGGATCGAACCTGCTCCCTTAAGAACGTCAGTTAATCACCCTACTGTTTGAGCCAAGGTAGACTAAGAATATGAATATGGTTAAGTAGTAAATATTCCAATTTTTTACCAGTCTCTTTTTGAGAATTGGTGGTTTTCGATATTTTTGAAAATAAATGTTGTAAAGAGTAATTTTGAGGTATTTTGCATTGGTCGGAGCTTATTACTGACAATAAAAATTAGCAAATAAAGACAGGAAGGAATAATTCCGAATTTTTAGATTTGACATTGGGAAATTTGGAACAGGCGAAATCACTAACTGTCTGAAATACGTGAATCTTTGATAAGAAAAAGTCATGAAGGAAATAATTAGAAATAATAATTCATTGGTGACATGCAGATTAATGGGTCAAAACATTGATCTGTGCAAAATAGCGACTCTCTGGAAAGTGTTCTGTCTCCAGAAACAAATATTTTGTTCTCAACTGCTTGGGATACTTCAACTCTCATACTCGAGTAAATGTTTATGAATGCTTGCGTCAGCAAACTTAAAATTCGCACTCTTAAGGTTGACATCGAAAGTTTTGCTTTTGTTATCCTAATAAAATCCAATTTTATTTTTAGAGAGAAATAAGCAGTTTAAGTCAGTTGTACCATACTGTAAAACATTGAACATTTTCAATTGCATTTTCCGGTGCATCTATTTCAATAAATATAGCAATTAAATTAAATTCTAATCAATGATGATTTCCTGTGCAGAATATTATGAGGTAAATTTTCATCCTGTCCATTATCAACAATAAAGATTAAAGCAGGCTTAGTTAAGCTTCCTTCAAATCAACTTTTTGAAAGTTCAACAAAATTTGCATGTCTTTAGCATGCATTAAATTAAGGTAGAAATTTTTTTAGAAAGTGTGGCTACAAAAGTACGTCCACAATAAGTAACAACTAGCTTTGGGAGACCAAACAGTTCGTTTTAATAAATTACGGTAATTACTATTTCAGTGTATACTAAAGGTATACTAAGCTATTATTATTATATTATTAATATTATTATTATTATTATTATTATTATTATATTATTATATATTATTATTATTATTATTATTATTATTATTATTATTATTATTATTATTATTATTATTATTATTATTATTATTATTATTATTATTATTATTATTATTATTATTATTATTATTATTATTATTATTATTATTTTATTATTGCTATTATTATTAAAATTATAACAGTTTTTACTAATCATCATCATCATTATTGCCATTATTATTATTATTATTATTATTATTATTATTATTATTATTATTATTATTATTATTATTATTATTATTATTATTATTATTATTATTATTATTATTATTATTATTATTATTATTATTAATTATTATTATTTATTTAATTATTATTATATTATTATTATTATTATTATTATTATTATTATTATTATTATTATTATTATTATTAACTTAATTATTATCATCATTTTTATTGATTATGATTATTATTATTATTATTATTATTATTATTATTATTATTATTATTATTATTATTATTATTATTATTATTATTATTATTATTATTATTATTATTATTATTATTATTATTATTATTATTATTATTATTATTACTTTTACTATTATTTTAATACTATTTTTATTGTAATTATTACTTCCATTATTAGCATCAATATTTTTCATTACGAAAATATTAAGTCAATTAGAAGTGAATGGAAAAAGGTCTCATGAAATACGAGATCGAAGACAATTCGTTTCCTGCAATTATATTAATAAGACTCTATAAAACAAACTTCTCTCAAAAGGAACGATGCTGCTAACCCAATAATAATAATAATAATAATAATAATAATAATAATAATAATAATAATAATAATAATAATAATAATAATAATAATAATAATGATATAAAATAATAATAATAATAATTATAATGATAATAATAATAATAATGATATAATAATAATAATAATAATAATAATAATAATAATGATAATAATAATAATAATAATAATAATAATAATAATAATAATAATAAATATATAATAATAATAATAATATAATAATAATAATAATAATAATAATAATAATAATAATAATAATAATAATAATAATAATAATAATAATAATAATAATAATAATAATAATAATAATAATAATAATAATAATAATAATAATAATAATAATAATAATAATAATAATAATAATAATAATAATAATAATAATAATAATAATAATAATAATAATCATAATAATAATAATGATGATGATGAGATGAAAGAAGAAGAAATTATATATATATATTTATATATATATATATATATATATATATATATATATATATATATATATATATATATATATATATATTTTTATTTTTTTTTTTTATACTCTACACCATATCCCGCAAGATGCAGGGTGGTGTCGGCTGCAGAAACTTCATATTCCTGCAGCCGTACTTGGGAAGAAGAAAAAAAACTGGTGTAAAAGGTTCCCAGCCTTTAGAACCATGCGAAGAATAATTTCTCATTTGCTCTGACTACGTCGAAATCCCAATCCTTTTCTACCAGAAGTTATCTAGAAGTTTCAATTAAAAATTTTATTTTTACACGGATGATTTTGATTTAAAATTATTTAAAAGACCTCTTCCGAAAATTTTGTTACTTCACATATGATTTTGATTTAAAATTACTAAAAGACCTCTTTCGAAAATTTTGTTGCTCCTCTTGATAGATTAAATATTAATTTTGATTCAACTTATTTTAATTCCAAATGTTAAATTCAATAAAATTTTAAATATTTTCTTCGACCAAAAAATTTTCCAATTACTTCTAAATAATGATCTGGATTCTTGCATTCAATCTATTCTTTTCTTTCTTCAGACGAAAAAACTTCAACACTTCGTCAGAAGACCACAGACCACCCTTCCAATCCTCTCTCTGGCTCTTCCCTATTCTTCTTTCCCAGCTGTTTCTAACACGTCCGAATTCCACCGTAGTCATATATATATATATATATATATATATATATATATATATATATATATATATATATATATATATATATATATATATATATATATATATATATATATATATATATATATATATATATATATATATATATATATATATATATATATATATATATATATATATATATATATATATATATATATATTAGTGATGGCATCCGCATCCGCATCCGCATGCGAGGATGCGGAGCATCCGCACAAAAATCAACATCCGCATCCGCATCCGCATCCTCATTTTCGAAAATTCAACATCCGCATCCGCATCCGCATCCGCACTTTCGGAAATTCAACATCCGCATCCGCATCCGCACTTTCAAAATTCAACATCCGCATCCGCATCCGCATCCGCACTTTCAAAAATTCAACATCCGCATCCGCATCCGCATCCGCACTTTCAAAAATTCAACATCCGCATCCGCATCCGCAAATTAGAAAATATGACATCCGATCCATCACTAATATATATATATATATATATATATATATATATATATATATATATATATATATATATATATATATATATATATATATATATATATATATATATATATATATATATATATATATATATATATATATATATATATATATATATATATGCGAATTGAAGATCAAGAGTGAGGGTGAAGAGAGAACTATCGGATTGGTTTAGCATAGGAG
>SEYY01001045.1:165611-173111 GCA_009176605.1 Armadillidium nasatum
ATATATATATATATATATATATATATATATATATATATATATATATATATATATATATATATATATATATATATATATATATATATATATATATATATATATTCAAAAATAATTCCAAAATTGAAGTTTCTAAGCTCATTTAGAATTGGAATATCCAAGGCGAAGACATGTGGTTCTGAATATTTAATCTTCACACTTTAAGCTTAGACACTATTTTTCTCGGTTATATATATTAAGTAATTACAAGATCATGTTGCTCTTATAGCGTTACATAAGTGTGGCATAGTAAAACTACCATTTCAAGATTTCAATCGCCTTATGCAAGTTGTGTATCGTGCCACAAAGTCAGACGAGAACATTGGTGATGTAAAAGATCGTCATAGATCTAGTAGGTTACGTTCTGTTCTCAAATCCCATGTTATCAAAACTGTGTAGTTGTGAATTGAGAGAAATCCTCTTCGTAAACAATATTATGTCGCATGAAACGCATGTTTCTAAGAATTCTTTGTCGCCCATTCGTCAGTGAGGAAATGAGGCTACAAAAAAGACGCACTGGACATTTACTCACGAATGTTCCTAAGAAAGGAAGAATAGTCGACCACCTGTTGAATGAGGACATGCATGATTGCCACTAAAAAAAACTCTATTTACAGACGAAAAAAATCCTTACCTTAGAAAGAAGTTTTAAGAAGCAAAACGAATGCTTATATGCTAGTCATCTAAAGAAGAAGCAGAATTCGAACCATGAGTTCAAAACTATCATTATCCTGTATATGGGATGATCTGATAAGAAGTGAATTACGATGAAGTAACTTTTTCTGAAAATGAATGATAAAACCCATGCATCAACAGACCATTCTTGAAGGTGTTGTAAAACATTAGGTCAAACTAAACTCTCTTCCAAAATGAACATTCAACAAGATTCAGCACCGGCATATAAAACAAGGTTTACTCAAGCTTGGCTCATGGCCAATGTTCCTCGTTTTCTGTCTGTTAATGGTTGACTGTCTGGTAGCCCTGATCTTAATCCTTTATATTACAAATTACGGGCGATTTTAGAGCTTTTGTTGTGATCAAGGCGACATACAAATAATTTTTCTTAAATGCGAGCTCAATCAGGTGTTGAAACCAACTCTCCGATAGTAAAGGTACGCGCTGCAATAAATGACTTTCATAACAAACTTGAAACGTATGTTAAAATCAGAATGTTGTCATTTTGAATAGCTGTTGCATGTTTTGCATTAATGTCGTGTAAATATTCAATTGAATAAATTATTTGTTTTATATGCTTGGCACCTCAATTTGTGGGGAAACATTATATTTGGGAGTACTGAAATATATATATATATATATATATATATATATATATATATATATATATATATATATATATATATATATATATATATATATATATATATATATATATATATATATATGTGTGTGTGTGTGTGTGTGTGTATGTGTGTGCAGTCTAGCGGTAGCTCTATTTACAAGTATTTCATATTGCTAATAATCTTATTACTTATCCAAAATTTTTCAAGAGAGGAAAAAATAATAATAACAACAACAGATGTTAAATTAAATCTAAATTAATTATACTTAAAGAAAGATTGCAGTATTATTATTATTTATAATTATTGTTGTTGTTGTAATTATATTATATTATATATATATATATATATATATATATATATATATATATATATATATATATATATATATATATATATATATATATATATATATATATATATATATATATATATATATATATATATAAATTCAGGCTTAGAAGGCCAAAATCAATATGGAATCCAGGAAAATTGGAAAGTTCCTATGAACATTCGCTGAATCAACGGCCGATATGAATCGATAGACGACGCTTGAAAGTGGAAAGTCATCTGAAGTTGGGAAAATAGATGAAGGAAGTGTGTTCCATTTCAAGAAAGATCAAAGAAAATGAAACACTCTGAATATTAAGGACATGTAAATGATGATTTAAACGGTGTTAATTTTGTTATTGTTGTTGTTATTGTTTTGTTGAAGATTATGAAGAGTAGAAATGTGAAGAAACTATTTTAGAGAAATTGAAAACAACCGTGATTACTCTACCCCAGTTAGAAATACGAGAAATATTATAGATTAGTTGATCAGTTCTTAAAACTTGACCTGGATGATCAAGGCATTGGGTATTGAAGGATGACTTCGTCTGTATAGGTGTAGATAACTGAAGAAGTAAATGAATTGGTGATTTGAAAGAACCTTTATATAGGACGCCACTTTCTCCCCTTTCTCACCATACTCATGTAGGTGCTAGCACCTGTCAGCTGTCTCGAACGAGACATGAGTTTCTTGAGCAAGGCAATCAGTTGGTGGCTTGCCAAGCCTATCCCAACAGGAACGCCACTACTGATAGATATAAATTAGGAACGGTGGTCGTTTATAAGTCTAGCTATAGAACGACCAAAAAGGAAATCAGAGAGATACCACGAAGAGAAGGATAGATAATTAAGAAGAGAAGTTTAGATATTAAAGCTTTGTACCAGACTCCATTGAAAGTTTTCGAAGTGTCCAGCGTAATACCAAAATTTTTAAAGAAAAGCCGAAGAGTAGAGTTAAATACGCCAGAACCAGAAAGAATGTCTAGAAAGATCACCAGAAGAGCGATCCTTTTTTTCCTGATTTTTCTATTAAGTATAAATCAGAAAATTTCGGAAACAACCGAGGCGAAATCGATAGGACGATAGTTAGAAGGCTAAAAGGGACTTCCCTTTCCTCTTTGACACAGGCTATAAAAGTGTATGCTTTAGGCAAGAAGGGAAGGTCAAAGTAGAAAAGCAGAGACAAAACAGTTTATCAGTGCATGAAACAAACTTGGAAACAATTTTTAAGAGCCACATGATGGGTACCATCAAGACAAAAACCATAATTTTAAGCTCAGGAAGAGCAATAATAACATCTTTAGAATAAATTTCAGTGTTAGGTATAAAGGAGTTTGAGGGAAGAAGATAGGAGTAATATTTTAGGAACTTGCGTAAAAAAAAAAAAAAGTAAACTTTTGGAAAAAAAGTAAAATAGCAGTTATACAGTCAAAAGAAACTAGAGGAGAAAGTTATAGTAGACACTTTTTTACAAGATGCCAGTAAGAACGTAATGAAAATAAATATTAGGGATGGAGTGAAGTATCGGTATCGGTATCGGTATCGGCAAGTATCGGCTTATTTTCCGATACCAGTATCGGTATCGGTATCGGTATCGGCCTTTTCAGTATCGGTATCGGTATCGGCAAAAAATTTGTATAGGAGTAAAGTATCGGTATCGGTAGTAGTATCGGTAGTAGTATCGGCAAGTATCGGCATATTTTCAGGTATCGGGTATCGGCTTCGGGGAATTTTTAGGTATCGGTATCGGTATCGGTATCGGTAAAAAATTTTGGTATCGCTCCATCCCTAATAAATATTAAAGATCATTACCTTTTCTACAATGAAAGAGCTTTCAGAGTCACGCTCGTAGAATTGACTCTACAGAATTCAGTGGAGATATATAAGCTACATAAGTTTCTACTGTTTGAAGGTGAAGATAATACCTGAAGACCGACTCCCTTTGACGAATAGCTTGAGAAGAACCAGAGTTCAACCAAATTTAATTTTAGTTGTAGAGAATAAATATTAAATTTATTTTCTACATGAAAGAGAGCCAAATCAGTTATGGGGTTTTGAGGGATCCCTCCCACTGAAACAGTAATCATTCCAAGGGAAATCAAACAGGTATGACAGCAAGTCCGACAAGATAAGAGCACCATTCCTCAAAAGTTTCCAGACCGTAGGCAAGAGCCTTTCCTGCGGAAAAAGAATGAGACAGTATATACATAGATAAGAAGGTGATCGGAAGAATCGAGCAGTTATATATATATATATATATATATATATATATATATATATATATATATATATATATATATATATATATATATATATATATATATATATATATATATATATATATATATATATATATATATATATATATATATATATATATATATATATATATATATATATATATATATATATATATATATATATATATATATATATATATATATATATATATATATATATATATATATACTTGCACTGCAAGTTTTTATTGCAATTATTCATTCTAATTCTCTTTGCATTTAAAATAACAATACAAAATGATATTGATAAAGATGATCAGTAATTTTCCGAAACGCTCAATTATAAAATACTGTAAAAAGAATCAATAATAAAGATGTTATCACCTTTATATGCTTCTTCATCTTTCTTGTTTATAATAGGAATATTATATATATATATATATATATATATATATATATATATATATATATATATATATATATATATATATATATATATATATATATATATATATATATATATATATATATATATATATATATATATATATATATATATATATATATATATATATATATATATATATATATATATATATATATATATATATATATATATATATATATATATATATATATATATATATATATATATATATATATATATATATATATATATATATATATATATATATTAAGACCTTGATTATTTGGATAATTTCAAAATATTGCAGAGCTATTACAGTCTTAAAGAATTTTCCCAGGCAAAGTGTTTAACACTTAATAATTGAGTGTTGATAAGAATCGTTTTCTTATTCAACAATTATTATCCTCTCCAAGAGAAACAAATAATATATATATATATATATATATATATATATATATATATATATATATATATATATATATATATATATATATATAATATATATTATATATATATATATATATATATATATATATATATTAAATTTTTTTTTTTTAAAAATTTTAAAAATTAAAAACCACAAAAAAAAAAAAAAAAAAAATTTAGATGAAATTAAAAAAAAAAAAAAAGATAAAGATTTTTTTTTTTTTATTTTTTTGATAATTTTCATAGTCGTTTTCCTTTTGATAATAATAATAATAATAATAATAATAATAATAATAATAATAATAATAATAATAATAATAATAATAATAATAATAATAATAATAATAATAATAATAATAATGGGTCTAACATAATATTTATATTAATATATATATATATATATATATATATATATTATATATATATATATATATATATATATATATATATATATATATATATATATATATATATATATATATATATATATATATATATATATATATATATATATATATATATATATATATATATATATATATATATATATATATATATATATATATATATATATATATATATATATATATATATATATATATATATATATATATATATATATATATATATATATATATATATATATATATATATATATATATATATATATATATATATATATATATATATATATATATATATATATATATATATATATATATATATATATATATATTTCTTTATTTCGCCTTCCACCTTTCCCACTCTCATGGGATTGTGCCCACCATAATTCATTTACACACGTACATACACACCTCACCTTTCAACTCCTCCTCACCAAAGCCCTCCATCTCCCTCTGTCCTCCGCAACTTTCCAGCCCTCTTTCAAATTCAAACTCTTACCTCAAAATCTCCCTCACTCCATCCATCCATCTCCATTTTTTCCTTCCTCTCACTCTACCTCCCTCAACCTCGTATTTAAGCATTCTTCACACCATCCCATCTTCATCCATTCTACACACATGACCAAACCACCTTAGCACACCTTCCTATGTTCTATCCACCATTTTCCTTCTCAATCCACATATCTCCCTTATTCTTTCGTTTCTGACACTATCTACCCTTCTCAAACCTCATATCATTCTCATCCCTTCATCTCAAATACATTCAATCTTTTCCTCACCTAAGCTTTCATCATCCATGTTTCATATCCATACATTACAGATGGCAAAAGCATGCACTCAAACATTTGAACATTAATTTCTTTTGACATTTTCCCTTTCTTCCATATTTTCCTTAATCCCCCATCACTTTCATTCCTTCCACCACTTTATTCTTTATTTCCTTTTCTATCCCCCCTTTTCCTATCACCAACATTCCCTAATATTTGAATTAATCCACCTCCTCCAATCTCTTTCCCCACTTCTGCACCCCTCTACTCCTTTCCTCTCACAACCACCTCCTCACTCCCTATCCTCTTTACTTTACTTTTTGCTGGATTAATCTCTAATCCTTTGTTTGCTCATTTCCCTACAAATTCTCTCAACCAACATTCTCAATTTTTCCCCAGAATCCACCTCAAACAACACAAACAGCAGTACATTTACCTCCCATTCACCCTCCCCATTTCTCAGTCTAATACCTTTCCCCTTGTCTTCCATTTTCCTAACTACACCACCCATCAACAGTTTAAACAACCATTTGGACATTACACATCCTTATCTCAACTCCATTTCTACATTGAACCAATCAGTAAGCTCCCTCTTCATCCCTCACCCTCACTCTCTACAGATTTCATAAAAGGCTTTGATTCCATTCAATAATCTTCCTCCCACATTCCAACCCTCTCTCTCTCTCTCTCTCTCTCTCTATATATATATATATATATATATATATATATATATATATATATATATATATATATATATATATATATATATATATATATATATATATATATATATATATATATATATATATATATATATATATATATATATATATAATGAAAGATATTTTTGAACAGCTGGTAAAACTTATTACACATACAGGTGAATTTCAGTTCTAATTTTAATAAAATCCTTTCCACAAAATACAAAGTAATAAAAATAATTATATAAAAAAAATAATAATAATAATAAATAAAAAACCAAAATATGATACGGCGCTGTGTCACAGGCAATCTTGGGTCATAATTTGAGGGCGCGGGCCACTCGCATAATAGTTTAAAACCGTCCACTAAGTCTATGATTATTAAAAGTGAGGGGCGCAATATTTCGAAAGTTCTATTCTTTTTTTTTTTTATTATTTATTTATTATTGTTTATAGATAGTTTCGACTAAAATTGTAATTAGTTCTCATATATATATATATATATATATATATATATATATATATATATATATATATATATATATATATATATATATATATATATATATATATATATATATATATATATATATATATATATATATATATATATATTCTTTTTTCAGAACCACTAACTCAACTCGTGGTTTGAAACAATATTGCAACTCTTAAAGTCTGCTATGCCTCCGGGATTCGAACCCTGGTCTCTTGGATCGTAAGCAATAGTGTAATCCCCTGCGCCAAGACGGTAAAAAAAATAAGATCACGCTGGGAAGTCTCATGAAATACTATCATACTAAACTCCAAACAGACCCCACCCGACCGCACCATGAGACGGGGTCAACGAGGCCAGTTCTATCCCTCTTTCTCG
>SEYY01001045.1:178111-188111 GCA_009176605.1 Armadillidium nasatum
TTGATTAACTCAATTACTTTAAATGAGTTTAATGTTTCCTTATTAATTAATTATGTTAATAAATTAATTATAATAATTATATGTAATTAAGTAATATAATAACTAAATTTAATTAATTTATTTTAAAAAATTTTAATTTTAATTTAAAATTCAAATAAGTACATATTTTTAAATATTTACAAAAATAAAAAATATATAATATATATATATATATATATATATATATATATATATATATATATATATATATATATATATATATATATATATATATATATATATATATATATATATATATATATATATATATATATAGGTATATATATATATATATATATATATATATATATATATATATATATATATATATATATATATATATATATATATATATATATATATATATATATATATATATATATATATATATATATATATATATATATATATATATATATATATATATAATGGTATGTGCCTAAGTGTGTAAATTATCCAGGTAAACTCACAGGTGGTACTTAAACAAAACAGAATATTTAACATACTATAATTAAGATTAACATTAACGAGTGCAAATTTGGCGAAAGATCGAGTATGGGAAGGGTCGATACACACGAAAGGTGATTCATAAAGCCCATAAAATTCATAATATAAAACCTTTATTGCAAATATACAAAGGCGAAAGCTTATCAAGTGCTATTTAAAGTGAAAAGGAGAGAAATAGAAATTTATTGGTCTTTTAAATGGAAATATCGAGATTGAGATGAAAATGAAAGTTATTTTTTTTTTTTTGGGGGGGACGTTAAAATTCTAGGAAAGGATTTTGCTCTAGGATATTTGGATGGTTCCTTTTCTTTTTGACCCAAGTAATAAAGTTGTTTAATTTATCCCGGATTTTTCGTACCTTTTTTTATTATTTAAATTGAAAAAAAATTGTTTAGTTTATCCGGGCTTGTATCTTCGTTATTGTATCCTACAATTATATCATCAGTAATTGAATTTTTAAATCAATTTTCCTTGCCTTAGTACAAATAGACAAAGAAAGAAATGAAAAATGGCGCAATGAATATGGTAAAATTCTTAGTAAAGGAGAATTCACTGTCTTATTATGGGAGAAAATTCCTCTCACTCCCTCTTACTTTATACCAAGGTAAAATAGATCTCAAAGATCTCGAATTGTTGTTATTGTTGTTGTTGTTTTATTTATCTCAATAATTTTTAAAAGGGGGGTGGGGTGGGGAGGAGCCATTTCACTTCAGTTGTAATAGCTATTTCACATCATTGCAATCCCACAATAACAAAATGAACATCAACTCTTAAAAGATAATTACGAAAAGAAACAAATAAATAAACGAAGCCACACACATTTTGAACTTGAAAACCACAATTTCTTGTTTAAAACAATGAGAAGAAAATCTCTATTAAAAAAAAAAAAAGAATAGTTCTCATTCCAAGAGAGATATTAAGGAAGGGGAAATAATAATCTAAAAAAAAAATTATTAATCTTAAAAAAAAAAAAAAAAAAAAAATTGTAGATATATTACAACTTTAAATAATTACTCTAAAAAATTATTAAACTGACAGAGTTGAATTTCTTTAATGGATTATTTTAATTGCTTTATTTTTTTTTTATTTTTTTTTTATTTTTTACTTTTTCTTTTCGGGGTGGGCTATTTCTAAATACCTCTTACATCTTGATCACATACCCTATATATATATATATATATATATATATATATATATATATATATATATATATATATATATATATATATATATATATATATATATATATATATATATATATATATATATATATATATATATATATATATATATATATATATATATATATATATATATATATATATATATATATATATATATATATATATATATATATATATATATATATATATATATATATATATATATATATATATATATATATATATCACCTCTAGTGGGCAAAAGTCAAATATCTACTAATTTCCACTAGAGTTGGGAATACCGAAAATCTAGTCAAGTTAAAGGCTGATATGTCTCGATACACGGCATTTGAAAGTGTGTAGGTCGAAGGAAGTTGAGAAAATAGATGAAAGGAGTGTGTTCAAGATTTTAAGAGAAGAGTATATGTAAAGTTGAGCATAGCGGTTAAGTCTGGGATCAGAATGTTGAGCAGAGAAAGGATGAAACTGTGTAGAAAGGCGTGTTGCACGAGCAGTTCTCAATGGAGGAGGTATGCGACGAGAGAGTTCAGAAGAGAAGTGTCCGTTGTAATAGCGATAGTAAAGAGAGAGTGACGCAACAATTCGACGGGCAGAAAGAGATTGGAGAGAGTGAGTAGGAGCAAAAAAATTTATAAGACGAAAAGTCCTAGACTCCACCTTTTCGAGAAGAGCTGTATGTGTGGAACCACCCTAGATGTGTGAGGCGTACTTCATACAGGGGTGAACAACACCCCTATAAAGAGCACTAAACTGGAGTGCCGTAAAAAATTCTGAAGGTGCCTCAGAATACCCAACCTCTTAGAATCTTGTTTAGAAAGAGAAGTAATGTGATATTTCCAGGAAAGATCACGAGAAAAAGAAACACCTAGAATATTGAGAACAGATGAATGTTTGAGCTGAGTGTTTTCGAAGGAGATGCATATATATATATATATATATATATATATATATATATATATATATATATATATATATATATATATATATATATATATATATATATATATATATATATATATATATATATATATATATATATATATGTATATATATATTTCATGCATAAAGAAAGGTCGAGATTGGAAGGCAAATTAATGCGAAGCTGTAAAAAGTCTAAATGCTTCGATATTTTAAATAAGAACTCTATTCTAATTACTACTTTTTAAAGCATCTCATTCGTCATCGTCCGCCGAACTTGCTGAGTGAAAACACGCGAGGCTAAGGCGATGCAATCTGGTAGCATGTAACGTCGAAAACTGATAGACGTGTTTTTTTTTTTGCATTGTATTTTTAATCGCTTATTACATACTGTATACTCTTATCTCATTTATGGAATTGAGTGATGATGAGTTTTGATACCTTTCTCAGTATAGCATAACGTGACACACATACACACATACATACACACACACACACACATATATATATATATATATATATATATATATATATATATATAATATATATATATATATATATATATATATATATATATATATATTGTGCGTGTGTGTGTATGTGTATGCAAAAGAAATATGAAGCTTAGCTGATTTTCAAGTCACATAAATGGAGGAACGACGTGATTGTAACTAACAAATAAACAATTGAAATATTAAAAGGAATTACAAAGTAAATACTTGGGGCCCGATAACTTTCCCACAAATTGCAATTCAAGGATTATGACGTCACTACCCAAAATGGACAACCCCCAAGAGGAAGAGGGATTTTCATAAAAAAGAATTTGTCATAGCTAAAACACAATTGATGGCGAAATTTAGGTTATGAATGACAACAAAGTTGAAAGAAGAAAGAGCTACCACTATTAATTTCGTCTTTTTAAAACGAGTGGAAGAGTATATGACGTACGTTTCCACCAAAACAGGATGAGGAACTCCATCAAAAATTTTAGCGCAAGTTGCAAAGTTGATGTACTAAGCGTTTTTTGGAATATTCAGTTGTGGATACCCCCCTGCATATATATATATATATATATATATATATATATATATATATATATATATATATATATATATATATATATATATATATATATATATATATATATATATATATATATATATATCGTATTTCAAATTGGAGCAGAGAAAACATGGTCGTTTCAATGCTTCAAAAACTCAATTCTTCCATTTCTCTACTCGACACAATCTTCCACACAATTATGATATCTTCTTAGAAAACACGCAACTCAAACCTTCATCTATCCTTAATATTCTTGGTGTTTCTTTTTCTCGTGATCTTTCTTGAAAAGACCACATTATTTCTCTTTCTAAACAAGCTTCTAAGAGGTTGGGTGTTCTGAGGCGCCTATAGCATTTCTTCAATCCACCCCAGTTGCTTGCTCTGTATGGGGTGTTGTTCGCCCCTGTATGGAGAATGCGTCACACATCTGGAGTGGTTCCACTCATACAGCTCTCCTGGAAAATCTGGAGTCTAGGGCTTTTCGCTTTATCAACTCTCCTGCTCTCACTAATTCTCTCCAATCTCTTTCTGCTCGTCGAATTATTGCGTCACTCTCTATACTATCGCTATTACAATGGATACTGCTCTTCTGAACTCTCTTGTCGCATACCTCCTCCATTGAGAAGTGGAATGCTCTTTTTAACTTTTCAGTGGCATACCTCCTCCATTGAGGAGGAACCTTAAATCTAGTCTTCTCATTTAGTCTATTATATGTTCTCCAGCTCATGTTGCACAAAGACTTAACTGCAAAGCTCATACAGTTATTGTTGTACTCTACCTTCATTTCACTATATATATATATATATATATATATATATATATATATATATATATATATATATATATATATATATATATATATATATATATATATATATATATATATATATATTACCATTGAACCATGAAAATTATCAATCTGCATGAAAAAAAAGTCACTTCTTGAAGGCCTCCCAAGAAGCAGAAAGAAAGTCGAACCATTACCATATGTTTTCTACAGCGTCAACCTTTGTATAATTTGTCTTTTAAGCATTGTTCATCTAATTTATTACCAAAGAACAAAGGAAGGATTTTCTACTTTAAAAAACGGGTAATAAGCTGCTGTAAATTAAGTCAATAATTGTTACTTCGTCGAGCAATTATCATTTATTCATCGAGGTGGAAAAAGGTTTTCGGATTCTAAATATTCGTTGTTAAAATTCTTAAACTAGCGTTGTTAAAATTGATTTTTAACTTCTCCGCTGAAATTTAAGATGGCGAAAAAATTTGTTTTCACTTTTTATGCCGCCGTGAAGTTTAAAAAGTCATAATTACTTTTCTTTTTTTTCTTCTGACAAAAAAAAAAAAAGGTTTTTAGAAATTATGTAATAAATATAATAAATTTTGAATTAATTGACAATAATTATATATTTAAAAAAAAAATGTTATTTGTAAAATTTGAAAAAATAAAAATATAATAAAATAATATAAAAAGTAGGAAAAAAAAGTTTGTAAAAAATTAAATTATTTGAAAAGTAACAAAAAAAATAAAATAAAATAAATTAAAAAAATTAATTTAAAAAAAATTGGAGAAGACAAAATTAAAAATAAAATTTGAATGAAAAAATAATTTTTAATTTTTTAATAGATTATAATAAGATACAAGTTGCAAGCAAAGTAATTATATGAAATTGAAATATATCAAGAAGGAGTGTCAAGGTAGTCAATGTGGGGTTCGAACCCGAGATTGCTAACAATGCAACTTCCGGACGACTCCTACCTTGACCATACAAATAGGCGTCATTTAACTAGAATCCACGGATGCATATGTTGATTGCGGATACGGATATTAAGCTTAAATGTAGATGAGATTGCCATTGTTTGTTAGCCTTACACACTCTGCGGGTATGGATGAGATTTTCTATTTTATGAATGGTTAATTTATATTTTTTCTTTAAATATGGATGCAGATATAGATCCGGATGCGAATGTAGATAAGATTCAATTGTAGTTAAGATTGTAGACGCAGATGTGGATACGTGTTCAGATGCAGATGCAGATACGAATTTAAATGCTTATGTAGATACGGATTTGGATGAAAGTGTAGATACGGATGTGGATAAAGATGTTATAAGTCAAATTTATTAAAAAGGCTTTAAAATGTACTATATTATAACATTTAATTTTAGTAATTTGTACTGCCCATCTTGTTACACATATATATATATATATATATATATATATATATATATATATATATATATATATATATATATATATATATATATATATATATATATATATATATATATATATATTATATATATATATATATATATATATATATATATATATATATATATATATATATATAATATATATATATATATATATATATATATATATATATATATATATATATATATATATATATATATATATATATATATATATATATATTGCAATAGATGACGTAATTGAAATTCATTTGTATGTAACAAACAAACAAACCATTGCAAAAGACGTCACATAGAAAGCTCAAGTTGTCTTACGATACCATTTTTAGAACCTGTATTAACCACTGTCCATCAAAACCAACAGTTTGCAACTTAGAAAGATCAACATTTTTCTCTAAAATCTAAATAATAAGCCAGTTGTTTTAATATTATGAGTATTGCCATAGTATAAGCATTACGTTAATACTTATACTATGGTATTGCTAGATATAGGAGTGACATGACCAAGATATATAGGTCCTGGTTCTATTATAACATCATGCTCTTATGTTATGGTCTTTCTAGCTACCATTTCTCCTTCTTTAACCCGAATTAAAATCTTGTCTTTTTCAGAGGTACAAAGTATATCCCATTTTCCGATGCGTTTTTTCCCTCAATTTTTCCTTTTCAAGTCACTGAGGGTTTTTATTCTTTCTCTTCTAATTTTGCTACGATTGACTACTTTAGAAGAATCGTCTTTCTTGATTACTCCCATATCTACTTAAAGTTGCAATTATAAGAATTTGCTGCTGCTCAATCAGAAGCACCCTCTGTCTGTCAACCTGCCTCTCTCTCTCTCTCTCTCTCTCTCTCTCTCTCTCTCTCTCTCTCTCTCTCTCTCTCTCTCTCTCTCTCTCTCTCTCTCTCTCTCTCTCTCCAATTACTATTTGGAAGCTCAGTTTTCATTTGCGAATTTGAAGGAGAATCTTAACTTATAATTGTGTTTATCCTTTCACATGGTTTATATTCAGTATCTTCATATTGATCTGAAAAACTTGAAGAATTCAAATTGTGTCCCATTAACAGGATAAGAATGTATTAGCTGTTTTTATCATCATCGTTTTGAAATTGAACGCTTTTGACTTCTTTCTGCTGCCTCTTCTATGCATTGCAATCTATTTTCAAGCATTTTGCTTACTTCGTCAATATTTCTAATTACCATTTTTTGAAATGTTCTTTGATCCTTGCAGTGTGCTCTTGAAGGGAGAATCCCTCGATTCCCAGAGTCACGTTATGTATCAAACTTTTGATTTCTCAGAAAGTTTAATTTTAACCACTCGTAGTTTCAAATCAGAGCTATTATAATTTATGAATCCGTTTTGGTTAGTTTTGTGACCAATAAGGAGAAATAATTGAATATTAAAGTTATTTTGGCAGCCAAAAATTAAAGTTGATTTAGCCAAGATTTCGTAATAAAAAAATAAGATTTGCAATTGGCAACTTTTCCACATATAGGAATTTATTAAATTCATGATTTTGATTTTTTCACTCCACCCTAATATATATATATATATATATATATATATATATATATATATATATATATATATATATATATATATATATATATATATATATATATATATATATATATATATATATATATATATATATATATATATATATATATATATATATATATATATATATATATATATATATATATATATATATATATATATATATATATATATATATAGGGAAACCATTGACCCTCTGTCAGTTAGCCTCTCTCTCTCTCTCTCTCTCTCTCTCTCTCTCTCTCTCTCTCTCTCTCTCTCTCTCTCTCTCTCTCTCTCTCTCTAGTTTCTAAGAAAATCTCAGAAGGATAAATTCTTCTCAGCATTAAAATCATACCTGCGCATTTCCAGCCAATTAATAATCATTACATTTATTTTAGAATTTCTTTTTATAAAAGCATCAAAATCTTAATTCACTAAAATATTATTTAAGCCATTTTTAAAAAAGAAAGTAAGTCTAGCAACAAGTAACAGGTTTTTGTATTAAAAAGACAAAAAATTACGACAGTATTTTAGCATGTTTCGTAATACTCATATATATATATATATATATATATAGTAATATATATATATATATATATATATATATATATATATATATATATATATATATATATATATATATATATATATATATATATATATATATATATATATATATATATATATATATATATATATATATATATATATATATATATATATATATATATATATATATATATATATATATATATATATATATATATATATATATATATATATATATATATATATATATATATATATATATATATATATATATATATATATATATATATATATATATATATATATATATATATATATATATATATATATATATATATATATTATATATATATATATATATATATATATATATATATATATATATATATATATATATATATATATATATATATATATATATATATATATATATATATATATATATATATATATATATATATATATATATATATACATATATATATATATATATATATATATATATATATATATATATATATATATATATATATATATATATATATATATATATATATATATATATATATATATATATATATATATATATATATATATATATATATATATATATATATATATATATATATATATATATATATATATATATATATATATATATCAGAGGTGGGCATAAACGCAAATGAAAGCCCAATTTGCGCGTTTACTTTAAACCGAGGTTTAGCAGTATCTTTGATGATTTTGATTTGCTTATGGCAACAGCCCAGCATCTTCACTTCAAACTCGGAGTGGTATGTAGGTTAAATGAGGGGAAGTACAAACCTGTGAAGATGAGGATATTGGAGGAAATAAAGTGCAATATTGCATCGAATCTTACTCCTCCACATCAAGGAACCAAAGGTGATGGGACTGAGTCTGGTATGGACCCCATTTAGGTGAGTTATTTTTATAATTTGGAACAAACTTTAAGCATCTCTTATTTATATTATATATATACATATATATATATATATATATATATATATATATATATATATAAATATTATATATATATATATATATATATATATATATATATATATATATATATATATATATATAATATATATACAATTTATGCATATACATTCACAATACACTGACATAATGTTCAAATGAAAGTTTTAAAAAATTTGAGTTCTTGATACCATATCTAAATATTTCAGAAACTGAAGGCCCCATATATCCAGGAGACACCTCTGGAGAAGTTGGGACAAACCTTGGATAGCTGGGCTGCAGAAAATTTTCACCACAGTACCTCTCTCACTAGAAACCTGTTTCCGTGTGAATACCAAGAGATCTGGGTGAACTTGTTTATTAAGTATAATACCCCATTAGCCAGCTCAGCGGCAGTGGTGAGGTTATCTAATAAAAGCTCTGACATTCAAAGACCAAAGAGGGCAGCCATGGCATCCAGCAATTTTGGAAAAATTTATTTTCATGAAAGGGAATATGACCCAGTTCAGAATGCAAGAGGAGAGCTAAGAGGAAGAAGAGATCATAAACAATTGAATAAATAAGATTAACATCTTTCTCATTTTTTGCTATATATTTGTATCTTTCAAATAAAATTTAAAAAGAATTCATCTTTAAATACTTGCGCTCTATTTTTTATTTATTTATTTATTCATTTATTTATTTATTTATTTTTTGCGCTTTAAAAATTTTTTTTATTTGCGGACATGTGCGCTTTTGCGTTTGCGGACGAAATTTCTGAAAAAATGTGCGCTTTTGCGCTTGCGCACTAAGTTTTTCCAATTTGCGCTTACGTTTGCGCTCTAAAGTGTAAAATTTGCTGCGCATATATATATAATATATATATATATATATATATATATATATTATATATATATATATATATATATATATATATATATATATATATATATATATATATATATATATATATATATATATATATATATATATATATATATATATATAT
>SEYY01001045.1:193111-195611 GCA_009176605.1 Armadillidium nasatum
TGGAAAGAACCATTTCATACCTTTCAGACAATAAATATGAAAAATGAACCAAGCAACTCATTTTGATATTAGTAAGTTAAACAAAGAAAAAATGAAAATGTGAACAAAATTTTTTGTAAAAATAAGTATTATTTAGAATAGGAGGAAAATATACTACTAAACAGTTAAGAAGAACATTGTCCAAACTGAGAGATATAAGAGCAATAATACAGCCATTCGTAAAGTCGAAAGAAGTAAAGAAAAGTATATGAGAGTGAGGGTGAAAAGCTCATATAGGTATTGTACTCCATACAGATACGAACCACGCCTAGATAAAAATAAGGAATTTGATGAGAATGTTAAAAAATTATGACTTTATCTCAAACATCGAATTTCTAAGAACCCTTTTTAGAAAGTAGAGAGCTTGTTATTCTCTTATAAACCATAAAGTATCAAGAGATAGCAAACGTCAAGATTATTAACAAAGGATAATTAAAAGGAGTCCTTTCTAAAATGTTATACCTGGGAGGAATAATGTGTTAGTAGAAAAAGATAAGGAAACTGGTTATTATATATAATATATATATATATATATATATATATATATATATATATATATATATATATATATATATATATATATATATATATATATATATATATATATATATATATATATATATATATATATATATATATATATATATATATATATATATATATATATATATATATATATATATATATATATATATATATATATATATATATATATATATATATATATATATATATATATATATATATATATATATATATATATATATATATATATATATATATATATATATATATATATATATATATATATATATATATATATATATATATATATATATATATATATATATATATATATATATATATATATATATATATATATATATATATATAAAGCGCATTTTTATAGCATTGATTAAGGACTCTGAACGAAAGACAAGCCATAAAATATAGAAACCAAATTGAATTTACAAGAATTATTACATTTTCTTCTCATCAAATTTAAAATCCTGAAGCAAAAGATCAGGACCTAAATAAAAAAAATAAATAAATGAACAAAAATAAAAAAGGAAAATAATAAAAAATAAAAAAAATAATAAAAAAAAAATAAAAAAAAATTAAATGAAAAAAAAATAATAATAATAAATAAATAAAAAAGAAAAAAAAAAGTTCATTCAAAACTTCGTCAATCAATTGGCAAAACCTAAGGTTGTAAAACAATTTTTGCATTGTGAAGATGAGAAACTTACAAGAAATAGACATTGTATATAAATTGCATTTTATATCATTGAGGTTTTATCAGTCTCCCCCCCATTCCTCATCTCTCCCGTTCCCCTCCCCCACTCCATCTTTAATTTTTTATTTGAAGATGTTCTTTTTTAATATTTCTTTTATTATTATTATTAATGAATAAAATCAGTTCATTACAGGAAGGACTAATGATTATAAAAATATTAAATAAAATTTTTATATTTTCTCACACACACACACACACACACACACACACACACACACACACAAACACACACACACACACACACACACACACACACACATATATTATATATATATATATATATATATATATATATATATATATATATATTATATATATATATATATATATATATATATATATATATATATATAATTTGTAGAACCACTAACTCAACTCATGGTTCGAAATAATATTGAAACTCCTAGTCTGCTATACCGCCGGGATTCGAACCCTGTCAACTTGGATCGTAAGTAAGTGTTGCTATCCCCTGTGCCAAGACGGTACAAAAGGAGATCACGCTGAGAAGAATATTGAAACGCTTATCATACTACAGTAGTTTGTACAGTCTTGGCGCAGGGGATAACACTCTTATTTACGATCCAAGATGCCAGGGCTCGAATCCCGGGGGTATAGCAAACTTGAAAAGCTATATATATATATATATATATATATATATATATATATATATATATATATATATATATATATATATATATATATATATATATATATATATATATATATATATATATATATATATATATATATATATATATATATATAATATATATATATATATATAGTAATTTTTAATTTTAACTATTTATTATATTATTTTATTTATTATTATTATTATTATTATTATTATTATTATTATTATTATTATTATTATTATTATTATTATTATTATTATTATTATTATTATTATTATTATTATTATTATTATTATTATTATTATCATTATTATAATCATTATTATATGACACTATTGCTTTGCATATTTATACAGAGTTCAAACGTCTTTTGATTTTTAAAATGAATTTTAGGTATATTGATCGAGTTGGCTCTTTTTATAAGGTAAAATAGATGCAACAAAGCTTTGTAATTTTTGCAAAAACCTTTTTTTTAGGGTAAAGAACTTCATTTACTGTCCTCTCTCTAAGTTTCGTGAGTGAAACTACT
>SEYY01001045.1:205611-210611 GCA_009176605.1 Armadillidium nasatum
CAAAACCAAAAGGGGCTACATTCATAAGGAATAATGCTGGGTGAATGTGGTTTCCAAGTGATCTTGATGGGCTTCTAGATGATTTCTCTCTTTAAGAGTACTAGTTATGAGCGGAAGCTGTGGGAGTTAGGAATGTTTTCTGTCGAAAGATGATTTCTTAGAATGGATATATTACAAGTTTACAAAATATTTACCTCTTTTGATATTACTAAGATAAATAAAATACTTCGTTCTTTTGTTTGTATACAATTCCTACATAGAAGACAGAATAAACATTACATTATATCAAAAGTACTGAAAGTCAAGACGTTTTTCGCTCACTTCAGAAAAAGAAATCATACTCATCCATCAAATACAAAAATGTTTTTCTTATTCCGTGTATCCAACTGGTCTTATTATAAATATAAAGAGTTCGTTGAAATTGAGTGAATATGCGAATCGATACAGTAACGATAACAAGTGGATTCCATAGTCTTTCAAATTACTAGTATACATTGATATTGGTATACGATTACAATTTATAGGAATAATAGTTTATGTATATATACTATATATATATATATATATATATATATATATATATATATATATATATATATATATATATATATATATATATATATATATATATATATATATATATATATATATATATATATATTATATATATATATATATATATATATATATATATATATATATATATATATATATATATATATATATATATATATATATATATATATATATATATATATATATATATATATATATATATATATATATATATATATATATATATATATATATATATATATATATATATATATATATATATATATATATATATATATATATATATATATATATATATATATATATATATATATATATATATATATATATATATATATATAATATATATATATATATATATATATATATATATATATATATATATATATATATATTGATTACCAAATATATTTTACTACCATTAATGAGTCGGGGGTAGAAAACGGCTCAACGTGCCATGCATCTATTCAGTAATCTATCTATATATCTATTTATCAATTTATTCGTATGTTATTCTAAATATTTTAGTTTCCGCTATTTTCGTATATATATATCTATATATATATATATATATATATATATATATATATATATATATATATATATATATATATATATATATATATATATATAATATATATATATATATATATATATATATATATATATATATATATATATATATATATATATATATATATATATATATATATATATATATATATATATATATATATATATATATATATATATATATATATATATATATATATATATATATATATATATATATATATATATATATATATATATATATATATATATATATATATATATATATATATATATATATATATTATATATATTATTATATATATATATATATATATATATATATATATATATATATATATATATATATATATATATATATATATATATATATATATATATATATATATATATATATATATATATATATATATATATTATATATATTATTTTATTATTAATATTATTATTATTATTATTATTATTATTATTATTATTATTATTATTATTATTATTATTATTATTATTATTTATTTGATTTGTATTTTTTTCGTTTAAATTTTCTAAAATAAAAATAAATTTAAATAAAAATAAATATATATAAAAATGAGGAAGAAATTAATGTTAAAAAGAAAAAAAATTTCAGTAATTTCTAATATTTTTATTTTTTTATCACGTGACTAAGCAATTTAAATTCCTCTTTAATTTTTTATTAAAAAAAAAAAATAAAAATAAAATAAAAAAAAAAGTTTTAAAATCTAAAAATCTTAACAATGAAATATATATATATATTAAATATAAATAGTATATATATATATATATATATATATATATATATATATATATATATATATATATATATATATATATATATATATATATATATATATATATATATATATATATATATATATATATATATATATATATATATATATATATATATATATATATATATATATATATATATATATATATATATATATATATATATATATATATATATATATATATATATATATATATATATATATATATATATATATATATATATATATATATATATATATATATATATATATATATATATATATATATATATATATATAATCATTAATCTATTTTATGATTGAGAAATTGACCATGACTGCTAGATCGACACGAATACATCCAATGACTTCATGTAAATGAGTCAAATTCACCAAAGAAGAAAGATCATAGATACATCAGTGAAGCCAAGGGCAAATTTCGAAGATTTTACCTATTTTCAATGTTTGTTCTTTGTTCCGTAAACGCAAGAAGAGTTTTTCGCGCGCGACGCTAGGCTACGCTTAGCCTTGCCATGTTCGATATTTTTGTTTTATTTTTTTTTTTTTCCAGTCGTGTAGTATCGATTCTTTCCATTTCCTCCCCCATGTCATTTCTTTTCAATTATTATTATATTATTTATTCCGTGATTTTCGTGTAATAGTATCGGTAATCCCTGTACAAGATGGATTGGGGAATATTTTTTCGAGTTTTTTAGTTCATTTGATGAGTTTAGCGATGTAATGGTGACCTTCAGATGGCTTAGATTTGCAATTATGGAAATTGATATTAACGTCGAATTATTATTGTTGTTATTATTATTATTTTTTTGAAGAGGAGGGGAGGGGAAAGGGTGAAGGAACATGATGATGAATTGGTGTGTGATTATATATATATATATATATATATATATATATATATATATATATATATATATATATATATATATATATATATATATATATATATATATATATATATATATATATATATATATATATATATATATATATATATATATATATATATACCGATGTCTAAATATTTAATAATAACCTATCTTGAAACCAATTGTACTAGTCATGGTTTACAAAATAATATGAAAGAGGCTTCTCCCGAAAGTCAGCAACAAATATTTTAACTGTGTTATTTAAGTTAATGCTCTTCATTCCTATATCTGTAAGTTACTATAAGCATGATCTAAGAAAGCTTCACCAAAATCTTCAACATCCAAAGTTGGATAACGTTGTTAATAATACTCATGGAAAGGTGCAGAGCACTAAAAATGATACCATGAAATAGATGCTTAAAGCACAATTCAATACCCTCATAGAAATTGCAACTGAAAATGAAGAGTCATAGGAATAAATATTTGAGAGTTATTAACTGAAGATCAAGAATCTAAAGGCAAAATATGAAGGTGATGAGGTATTCTACCTCGTCCTTTTCATCTTCCTAAACGTGCGGTTGTTCAACCTCTGTTTTAAAAAGGAAGACCCCTCTCAACTCTTTAACTATTATATTATAGAGTCTTATCGCTTAAAACTTCATTACATTCCAAAGTTTTCGAAACTATCCACAATGGAAAGATTTGGAAACATCTTAAATCTCCTAATCGTTTTTCTGATCGGCAGTATGGCCTCCGAAAGTAGAGCCCTATAGTGATCTTTCCTTCTCTCAGACTCTTCATCCTCTGTTCTTCATATTTTCGATAAAGCATTTGCTGTAAAGCTGGATATACCGAAACTTTCTACAAAGTCTGGCACAAAGCTCTTATTTTTTTAATTCTCTTTTTCTGAGTATATGTACATTTCTCTCTGATTTTCTTACATGTTCGTTCTATAACTATGGTAGACAGCCACAGTTCACTTACAAAACTATTAATGGTGGAGTTCCTCAGAGTTTTGTCCTATACTGCCTTTTTTTGCACTTTTCATTAATGATTTCACTATCACTTCATTGCTCTTTCTTTCCCATATCGACGACTCTACCTTTTCAAAACCCCCTTTCGTTTCGAAAGACTCCCCCCCCCCAGCCAACAACTAATAACTCATGTTAGAATCGTGGCCGTGGAGCAATAATCTCTAACCTTTCTCAAATTCCTGCCTGGGGTTGAAAAATATGGTTGATTTCAATGCCCCCAAAACTCTGTTCTTTTATCCTTTTACTCAACATAATCTTCTACACGGCCATATAACATCATCGTATCTAAGATACGCATTTTCGCATTCTTGTAAAATTTTTGTATTATCAATAGTTTCGGAGATTAACTGACCCTCCCTTTTTTCAGTTTTTTTGCTTCACTGATCTAGCCCAAACTCTCTATTGCAGGAAATTAGTAGATCTCTGGCCTTTGCCCACCAGAGGAGATATAAAGTAATGTATAATAAATTATTGATTTGTTAATTATCCTTTCGAATTGTTGAAGATAAATTTCAAAAGGTGTTTCTACTTAAGTGAACTTTCTCATTGTTTTTTGGTTCTTCAGATGCCTCATATTTTGGATAACAACTTGTAAGAGGCGTTATGGATTGGATGGTGATTGGTGAATTGCCTAATACTTTAGATACCTATAGTGATTGACGAGATGCCTAATATGTTGGATTGTGATTGGTTGGTGAAACGCATATTGGATTGAACTTCCTTTCTGCATTTGGTAAGCACGTTCAAAAGCTGCAACTCTGGTCTCTTTTCGGTATTAACTGTAGAAATTTGGAGGTAAAGTTAGAACAAACTAATGAAACTGGAAACTGGAAACTGGAGGTAAAGTTAGAACAAACTAATGAAACTGGAAACTGGAGGTAAAGTTAGAACAAACTAATGAAACTGGAAACTGGAGGTAAAGTTAGAACAAACTAATGAAACTGGAAACTGGAGGTAAAGTTAGAACAAACTAATGAAACTGGAAACTGGAGGTAAAGTTAAAACAAACTAATGAAACTGGAAACTAATGAATCCCAATATACTAACTTTGTTCTAACTTCAACTTCAAACTTAGAGGTAAAGACTCAAATATCTACTTATTGTCGTCAGAGTACTAAAATTTTATACTTATTTAAAAATAT
>SEYY01001045.1:215611-218111 GCA_009176605.1 Armadillidium nasatum
AGGACCAGATTTTCAATTAGGGTTGCAAGTGAAGAAATTCTTAAAAGTAAAATTTTTTTATTAAACTAAAAATTTCAAATTAATATCGAAAGTAAAAATTTTAATAAAACTAAAAATTTTAATAAAACTAAAAATTTTAGATTACTATTTAAATCATTAATCAGAGTAAAATTAAAATTTTAATCATAAAGATGAGGAGCAATAAAATTTTCATTTCAGTTCTCTCCAATACTTAAAAATATTTCTTTGTTTAGCTTTGTTTTTGAAAGGAACCTCACCAACGAAGTTCATATGTCGCCCTTCCAGGCATACAAAATACTACCCTTCAGGACATCAGGAGTTCAGAGCAAGTGAACCACACGTAATGAGAGCTGGTGATGCTCTCCACTTAAAAATAATTTACCGATCTACAAATTTTTTTTTTTAGAAATTATCTACTATGAAATGAGATATTTTATACGTATTTAGGTGTTCTGAATTCAAATATGACAATTAAAATTGCTAATTGGTTAATGATTCAAATTCAAGGGGTATGAATGTTTTTTATTATTTTATTAGCACATACAACGTATTTATATTTTATATACAGAGAAGCTTTTCATTAATGGAATGTAAAATTATGCTGTTTTACCATTCATTGTCAGTTATTTCATTCAGTTAGGTCAGGTGCACAATTTTATGAAATAATTTCTAGGATTTATTTAAAAAAATAACTTTTATACGATGTTTATGCTATGGTTTTTCTGCTTGTCGCTTGTAGGTATTGAAGTGAGCATTTTCTGTCACTGCTCATTTATTCTGGTAGTTTTTCTAGGGATGAAATGCGTTAATTAAACTGCTCACCGTGCTCATCACTTACTGTTCCACGGTTCGTTCAAAAAAAAAAAAAAAAAAAAAAAAACAGAGATGAGAAATTGGATGTTAAATGACATGTTACATTTCAAGAATTAGATCGTGATGAGACTTGCTACCAACTTCATGTAGTTCTATGATCTTTTGTTTCCAAGAAAATGTGTTGCAACTAATTTGAATGCTATGTAACTTGAATGCTAAGAAAGAATTAGATCGTGATGAGACTTGCTACCAACTTCATGTAGTTCTATGATCTTTTGTTTCCAAGAAAATGTGTTGCAACTAATTTGAATGCTATGTAACTTGAATGCTATGTAGAGTCTAATTCGCTCTCTTAAGAAATTTAGGATTTGAGAACCAATGAACAAATTCTCCTTAATTTTGGCCTCACTTTATGTGGGAAATTTAAAAATGCGGTACTTAAAAGTTCTATCTGTTTTGTCTATGCCTTTTACTAAGATTTTTATTTTTTTCATTTTCCGGTTTTATATGCAAGGGCAGTAACTTACTTTACTCAACAAGTGGTAGATGTTTAATACTATCTTCTTCTCAGGCTCTAATGATGGATGGCAGGACCAGTCTCTCGATGTAGTGGGAATCTCCTCCACGTCAACTATCCCATTCACATACAAACTGTACTTTGGGTACCCACTTTGTAAACCCATTACAAAAGCAACCTTCAAATCTCCACAAACCTGCTACTTATGATGGCATAGTTTATGCATCTCAACAAGTTTTATATTGTCATAGGTTTCTTCCATATGCGATGCAGAACAAAACGACATTGATACCTTAATATTTCCATTATGATACAAATCAGATTTAAGACTTGTCTTGGATGAATAAATAAAGAGCTTCCAGTCACATAAATCTTGATTGATGTTAAGTGCTGCTATCAAACCACTGATATTGCTGCACGTCACTAGATTACTTTCCATAATGAAGAATACTTTGAATTGTTGTTGAGTCTCGAAAATTGGAAACTCAAACATTAACTGCAAGGAGATCAATTATTATAGTCGGGAGCCTAAGAGTTCGGCATTAATTTTGGGGAACTCCAATATCCTTGACAAGGTCATGTGATTTCAAGTTGAATTATGACGTGTGGTTCGGAGCAGGATTCTAAGTCAAAATCTAGGCTATTTGCCATTTGATGGTCTTGACTTTCCTCATCTGACTCGAGTAGGAACTATTTAGGGGCATCATGAACGAGTATTTCTTCTCCGTGAGGCACAGGGCGAGGAGCCGAGGGAGCGTTTGGATATTGCACAAATTGCTCCATTTTTTAAATAAAAGTTAGCATCTCAAGGGCCACTGCCCTATTTAAGAAAAACTTTTTAAGTGGTCTATATCTAGGATCTAATTAAAAGATTGAACCAGAGCCTTTAAGTACGTGTGTCAATCACTCTAACGTTATTTCAAAGTACCCTTTCAGAATTGGAGGCATTATGCGGAAGTAGTTAGGATCAGATTTTTTCCACATTAATAGGACAGCAAAATGCAGACATTCTCGTTTCCGGTTAAACTTTTGGCGTAAATTAAAGCAAATGAAAGCAGCCAACATTTTGGCCTAATCTCCAATCTTGCATTCAAAATATATATATATATATAATAAGCTCAACTATAGGCTTAAAATAAGATAAAAAAA
>SEYY01001045.1:220611-228111 GCA_009176605.1 Armadillidium nasatum
TTTTATATAATTTTCACTTAGTTTTACAATTACCACAATAAAGTTTATATAAATGAAGTATACAAATAATAATAATAATAATAATAATAATATAATAATAATAATAATAATAATAATAAAATAATAATAAGAATAAAAATAATAATAGTAATAATTATAGTTCCTAGAAGTTGATATCATAATTCTATTTCGGGTCTTTTGTATACATTGTAGCTATTTTCGATTCAAAAAAAAAAATAAAATAAAATACTTCAATATGGGAATAAATATTGTAAAAACCAACTAAAATATATGCAAATTTAATTAATAAACAGAGATTGTAATATAAAGATATTAAAAACCAACTAACTATATGCAAGTTTAATAAATAGAGATTACTATTACTCTTTCTACCTTTAATACTATCGATGATTGAAAATAGTTTTCATAAGTCAAAACATAGTAATAAAAAGCACTGAAAAGTATTAAAAATAAAATAAATAACCCTAGTAACATTTGTGTATGTTGTGTCATGTCATGTTGATACTTGTACTATTGTACTATTCAATTATGTGTAAGGCTACATTAAAATAAAATCGTAAAATGTTTTATCGAAAGTTTTAGATATAACCGAAGATGTTAAGTCGAATTATTAATGAAAAAAGACTACAATATAGCTAAATCAATAAGCGATAAACTATAAAACTAGTATAACTAGTCTCGCACTCTTGAATTAGATTTTAATTAAAATTATTTAGACTTTCAACTTATATTAGTCAATTCTTATAATTTAAAGCATTACAATAAAAATAAATTATCTGTGTGGACACAATAAAAATTAATCAATAATATCTTAACAAAAAACTATGTATGAGCTTTTAGTGCTCTGGAAACTTCAAAAATGATTTAAGAAGCACATTATAAAGAATATTTGTGAAAATAAATACTACTACCTGATCGTGAAGGGCATATAGAGTATTCTAGTATTCTGGGATGCTTCAACCTACATTAGATTGCAATCTCTACAGAACTTCGTTAATACATAATGTTATAAAAAAATTTAAAGAAAATACATGTCAAATACGGTTATATGGTCTATAGTAGCCTTTATTCATTAAAAACTATCGTGCGAAACCTTTGTTTCAAAACTATCAAATTCTATAAAAATTAAAGAAATTTAAGTGAAATTTAAATGAACCTTTAAATGCCTAGGAGTTCAATTAAATTCAATTGAATAAAATTAAAAACTTCGCTCAGCGAAGAAATGGTGAAATTGAAGGATCGAACTATATTAAATAAGAATACACAAGTTAGAAGAGGAAGTAAATGTTGATGATAGAATTATAAAAATTGAATAGTTTCTCCAGTACCTGTCACACATCTAGTAAGACTATGGAACAGTATGGGATTTAAGATGCTATAAATAACATCTTTCTTTATTTAAAAAAAAAAAGTATTTCAAAGTTTAGAAAGACTAAGTTAATGGGGCATATAAATCTGGAACAAAATGTCGAATTATTCGCAGAAACTTAAAGATGAAATGAAAAACAAATATAATTAAATTATCAAAATAAAAAAATACGAAAACTTATTACACACACTACACTTTCTTAGAAAAATAATATTAAATAAAAGAAAGGCAGAAAATTATGTATAGAATGAGACTATAGCATCATGGAAAATAACTAATAATAAGATAATATGGCAAACTAAAAATTTATTTTACAATATATATATATATATATATATATATATATATATATATATATATATATATATATATATATATATATATATATATATATATATATATATATATATATATATATATATATATATATATATATATATATATATATATATATATATATATGCACCGAATTCATAATTTAAAATAAATATTAAAATAATAATTTCATGGAAATATCAAATGATAATAATACCAACTTTAGTTGACATTATATCTTAAAATTTAATTATTTGGTCAAATAATTAATAACACCTATAACAGTTGAGAAGACATTACGATTATGTTTATATGCTTCTTAAACAATTAAAAGTGAACTTTTACCTTATTGGCCTTAAACCTTAAAATTTGAGGAGGACAAGAGATTCATTTACCACACAAAGACAAAAAAAAAAAATGCTACTTAAACTATTATTAAAGCATACTTGAGGACAAAAAAGAAAAAAAGAAAAAAAAAATAAATAGGACAAGAGAATTATTTTTCTATGAAAGTAAAATCTGAACATGTACACTTATCATACACGAAATCATTTTATATGGTAGAGATTTTTTGTGCCATGATTTGTTGCTTTCAATAACACAAAATCAAGTAAAGGAATGAAAAAAAAAAGAAAAAACCTACTCGAAGATTTTCTGAACCAACATTTTATGGACGTGCATTAAAGTTGATATCTTTTCTAAAGGAAGGTTAATCGAAGAGAAAACTAATGTTAGCCAAAAATAGTAAAATCCCAAGAAATTGTTTTAAAACGCTATTTACAATTATTAAATTATTGCATCTATAGGTCCAAATTACGCTAATTTTATCGTGTTAAACAAATTTTTATGGAGTTCCTCAAGTTCTGGATTCTGACAGGAAAAGTTAAAGGATTTTTTTTTAATATGTAAAAATTGAACATTTAACGCTACACCCTATTTTTATTTGACTTTTATCAATAATTATTTGCGTTCTACTGGGATCATAATCCAAAATTTTATTTTTACTTCGCTGTAATGAAATGAACAGCAAAGAAGAAAAAAAAAATAAAATAAAATACAGCATTTCCTAACACAGTTATGCTTTAAAAATGAAAACAAAGAATTTCAGCTACTACTATCGTCAAAAAAATAATAATAATAATAATAATAATAATAATAAATAATAATAATACCTAAGTTAAAAATCTTTTTACACTACAACATATATGAAATACTACAATGCGTTAACTACAAATGTATCAAAGTATGAAAAGTATGAAGCTTCAATGATGAGACTGAACACAAGAACTATAATTAAGTGCATAGAGGGCCCAAGTAATAAATGACAATGAGTTTCTAAAAATTCTGATGAAGATATGAAGACATCAAGATGTCCGTTTGAAGTGAAACTATCAATGAGATGAAGTGAAAGACAATTAGTTGATTAAAAATTCTTTTACAAAATTAATAAACTTAAAAATCTAGTAACGGAGTGTCTCCAGGTTAAGAGAGACGACGAGAGAGAGAGCATCTAACACCAGAGAGAAGCGTAGCACCCTTTATAAGCGGCTGAAAGAGGTCCTCCTGCAGCAAATAATCTTGTTCCAGACCAATCATAACAGTGGGTATAAACTGCCGAATCAGATTGAGAGTTATCGCTGGCAAGTAGCAATGGTGCAGATTCATCAAAAGTTACTGCACATTTGGAACATTTCAGATCAACAGGCCCTTCCTCACTAATGATTTTATATATATATATATATATATATATATATATATATATATATATATATATATATATATATTATATATATATATATATATATATATATATATATATATATATATATATATATATATATATATATATATATATATATATATATATATATATATATATATATATATATATATATATATATATATATATATATATATATATATATATATATATATTATTATATATATATAAAGATCATTAAACTTTAGTCATAAGATTTTCATACGAGTAATGATACTATAACAATCACATCAAAGAAACATGATGATGAAGATGCTACCCAGCCCAATTTTTAACAATAAATAACACGAGTATCTACATTATTATTATTTTTTTTTATAGCTCCTGTAACCTCTCCCTCTCCATGGCAAATCTCTACTCTAGGAGGGGTATAAAAAAAAATGTACACCCCCACACACACCCTCATGAAAATTTCTCAGACCAGATCATAACGCAAGTTTGAAAGTATGAGATGAAATTCGGCAGCAAATACAAGGGAAAAGAACTGTCTTTAAGTGAAGAAGGAAGAACAACAAAGAATGATTCTGGAATTGCCTGTCTCCTACAGAAAATTCGTGTGAAGAAATTGCATTCCTTGAGTTTGTGTCGAATGCAGGCCCAATTCCATAGAGCACCTTCCGTTATTTAATTTCAAACAAAAATAATCCAGCTCAAATGGGCTTTTTGGGGTGAAAATTGAAAAGAAGGTAAAATGAGAGAAGTCAGGTCGTTTGAACATTTGCTGTTTCATTTACGTATAGAAAAAAGAAAGAACGACACCATCGCAACGTGATGCAAAGATGAAGAGTTAAAAGTATATTACAACTTATTAGTCTTTTGGCTTTGAATTCAATCTCATCCAGAAACAATGTGAAACTGGAGTCTCCACTGATATAAGAGCAGTACTATATACGATAACAGAGATCCTATGACCAAAGTTGCTTATATTGTCTAAAGTGGAGACAATAAAACCATCAAAGGAGAGAAAAGTTGGGAGGTGTTTTTTTGCGATATTTTTTTAATAGGATTTCACAAGGATGATGAAAGACACAGGAGTTGCAGAGTAGGTAATAATTTTTTTCGTGTTTCAAGTCAGCTTCCGCTCCAGCTCTAGGCCTCTATATATATATATATATATATATAATATATATATATATATATATATATATATATATATATATATATATATATATATATAATATAATGTATATATATATATATATATTATTATTGCTTCTGATTCAGATTCGCAGTCCTAGAACATAAATTACCTTATCCAGAAAAGCGAAAATAGAATCTGAAATTTAAAGTCGACAGGTGATTTTGGAAGCAAATAATACAGATTGGTGAATCGGGTACAAAAGTGTCAAATTGCCACTATAGGAATGGATAGAGTTAGAAAAGTATTTGAGGTTGTAAATAAAAAGTTAAGGCAGATTCCTGAAAAATTATCACTACTGACACACTGACAGCTTGAAGGCACCTGCAGACATGGGATGATATGAAAAGAAAGCTTGAAAGAAAATTAAAGGAGCTTAGAAAGCAAATCAACATGCCTTAATATATCGTCAACAGCACTGGATTTGTCAAATGTTTTTACACGGGATTTTTCATAATCCCTAAAGCAGAAGAAAACAAAACGGTAAGATGATATGAAAGAAAATTTTGTCTAACTATACAAAAAAATCATAAGATGTTGAAAGGTATCACAAATTGACCTCGTGTGTCGAAAGATATGATTTTGTCTAACTATACAAAAAAAATCATAAGATGTTGAAAGATATCACAAGTTGACCTCGTGTGTCGAAAGCCATATTGATAATCTGAAAAAAGGAAATGAAATCCAATACGATCTTAAGAAACTAAGAAATAAGAATTGAGGATAGGCTCCAAGATTTTCGACAGAACATTGGTGAGAGCTATAGGGCAATAATTAGAAAATTTTAAAATGGTTGCGCTACTTTGGTATTGGCTGGATAAAACCACGCCCGATTACTGAGGGGAAAAGTGTCAATACATGGAATAGTTGAACGATGACCAGCGCAAAGTCAGAAACACACTACTTCAAAGCACGTTGAAGTAGTAGCACGTTCCTAACGTTATTGATACCAGAATTTTATGCAACCGATCACACATTAGCCATTAAAGCAAGCTTTTTTTTTTTGTGCAAAAAACCAGGTGTGGTAGATAGGATAATAAGTTATATTAACAAACATTAAAATTAAAATTCTAAAAGAAAAACATTTGAATTTACATACTTTCCTTCAATATATCTTCCCGCATTAACATCGTAGAAGAGAATATCTCCTGTACCAGTACCGATAGTAAGAAGAGCTCCTCTGAATGAAAGGGATCTTATATTTGGACCACTTTTCCTTGTATCAATCTGAAAACAAAAACTTGTTTACTTTACTGGAAAATAAAAAAAAAATACAAAACGACTCCTAAATTAGAAATAGTATAACAAACTGGATTATCAAACTATATAAAAATATACATGAAACATTTTAAATCAAAATTATAAGTATTAAATAAGTGTACAAAAAAAATCCCATTAAAAAAAATAAATTTATAAAATGTACAATTAAGCTAAAACTATACTGAACTTTTGACACACAATTACCTTTAAATATAAATAATTTCTGAAATAATTAGTAAAAAAAAAAAAAAAATTGATTTATTGTGCTACTTCCAAATAAGATAAAAATCATTAAAAAATGATTATTGGTAATCTTAAATAGTCATAAATATTAAGCATATAGGTTTTTGAATCAAAACTCTATACAGTTCTTTCAAGTTAAAAAAAAAAAATAAAAAAAAAAATTTGTAATCCATATTTTAAAATCTTACTTTACTAATGCTTTGAAGTGTTCTTGGGTCAATTAATGTAACATGTGACTTTGATCCAACAGCGTACATAGAGCAGTTTTCAGTCTTCGTCAAGCAGACATTTTCGTTTACAATCTCCAACTCTTGAGACATGACTTGCTTAAATATTGTTGCGTCCCATACGTGAATTTTGGCATTAAGTGACAATGCAACTATTTCAAAATAATTTGGATTAAAGAGAAGAGCTCGAACTTTATCTGCACCAACACAATCTTTAACGCAAAGAGGTTTTATAGTACTGTACGTAGGAAAATCGTGCGGACAACACAATGATTCGTCTACCCTCCATATTGCCATTGATTTATCTCTGGAGGCAGATACCAAGAATTGATCATCCAACCAACTGAGATCAAAAACCCAATCAAGATGAGCGTTTTCTCCTACACAAACAGGATCCAAAGTCGGCAAATTGTAAACTGCAATTTCATTTGAATTTTGTGCTCCAGTTGCCATTAAAGTTTTTGAAGGATTGACTTCCAGTGCGTGAATCCCACATTGATCACTCACGTGATGCGCTTCACAAGATGGACCACTAAGAATAGGAATGTTGTCAACCTTTTGTGAGCTAACGTTATAGAGGAGAAGTTGATTGCATTTTGTACCCATTACAATTTGATCATTGGTTAGCCATTTAGAGCAAAATACCTGAAAATATATACCCAAGATTAATATCTAAAATAAATATTGAGATGTTGCTAGCTTTTAATATATCATAAAAACTTGAAATTTTATATTTTGTAAAAATATAAGACAAAAAAAAAGAAGAAAAGTCAAGAGATCTTAAATGAATATATTTCCAATTGTTCTGATAATATTCAAGTTTTAGACCCAAGTTCAATGATTGCAGATAATTTAAATTAATTATTTATACTTGTGGAATATACTAAATTATATATCAGGTTGTTTTTTTATTAACCATGCTAATAATAATAAATCAAAGTCATTAACATATCTATCATCTTGAGTGTCACGAAAATGATTTGATATGAATAGTTTTAAGACAAAGTAAATATTGACGAAAAATTTGAATTGGAAAAATTAATAAAAAATTTTTTTTCAAAAATAAAAACTTGAACCACAAACAATAACTTTCAAAAAATTTCTTTCTTTGCACAAACAAGCTTTTAAAACTTGTCTGCAAAATGAA
>SEYY01001045.1:230611-235611 GCA_009176605.1 Armadillidium nasatum
AGCAGCCTTTCATTTCCAATAGAAGAAGGTGGAGCAGAGATGTTTATAAACCAATATTTGTAAATTAATCATCAAAATAGTCAGCATAAAATTGATGGTGACAACTGAGAAAAATATGGTGATGTTGCCAATGACAATTAATCATCCCATCACCATATATATATATATATATATATATATATATATATATATATATATATATATATATATATATATATATATATATATATATATATATATATATATATATATATATATATATATATATATATATATATATAATAAAATATACAAATACATAATAAAAAAAATTTCAGCTGAAGTAAAAAGTAAAATCTGTCAATCCCAAAATTTCCCATTAAAAATATTATAAAATTAAAATAGGTCTAATTGATGTTTATTGACTTTAGACAAGTTAAAATATTATATGAAAACATGACTACTACAACATACAAGAAAACTCTACATATTTTCATTAATAAAGGAAAACTGCAACCATCCAATGTTAACATAAAATTATCAATAGGAAACAAATGAGAATTTTTACCTTTCCAGCTGCTTTGTTCAAATTTGTCAAACTCCATTTTCTACAATTCATGTGTTTAGGAACACGCCTGCATGGTTTACTTCCATATACTGTGGGAATTTTGGTAGTTGCCATAATAAACTAGCCTGAATAATTACAAAAATAAAACTGTCAATAATAAAAAAAAAACTACCATATAAATTTTTGTTGCAAGGAGATTATGATAAAACGTGCTGAGTGATATATATATATATATATATATATATATATATATATATATATATATATATATATATATATATATATATATATATATATATATATATATATATATATATATATATATATATATATATATATATATATATATATATATATATATATATATATATATATATATATTATTTTTTTATTTTATTTATTTTTTTTTTATTATGGTATTTATTTATTATTATTATTATTATATATATATATATATATATATATATATATATATATATATATATATATATATATATATATATATATATATATATATATATATATATATATATATATATATATATATATATATATATATATATATATATATATATTTGAGGTTAAGTAGATTTCTGGTCTTTCAATATATCAAAGGATTGACATATTGAAAAATAGATAAAACAACAACTAAATAATTATACTAAATTTTAATATATAATGCAATATTGTCACCGTAACTAACCTAAAATAACAAGACCTAACTTAATATAACATCAACTAATCTAACTTAAACAGACCCAAACTAAAATAACCTATATAATGTATCAAATAACTAAATTTTTATTCCAAATAAACACTGATTATTGATTATTTTTAAGAGATACCTAAAAATATTAATAAATAAATATCAAAATCTACTTAACAATATAGTATATATATATATATATATATATATATATATATATATATATATATATATATATATATATATATATATATATATATATATATATATATATATATATATATATATATAGATCACGTACAAGAACATAAAAGAAGAAATGTCTCCTCTGGTATTAAAGTCAAACCAAGGCTCAAGAGCCAATAAAAAATAATTTTTTATAGACTCCACAATCTTAAAACTCTCTTACTATGGATCCTTCATTTTAAAATTATCAAGTTCCAGCTGTCTTTAATTCTGACTCTCTTCAGTTACAACTACTACAATTACCCATGAAATGTTTTTAAAATGTAAAATGAAATATGTTACTATTTTCTTTGTTTTCACTTAGAATTACAAGTAAGAAAAATTTAAAAAAATATTTTTGACTCTCTTTCTGGCACCACCTTAAAATATTTTTTTAAAGATCCAGCTCATGCTCTGGTTCTAGTTTTTCTCCCACAATTTTTTTAAACTGCTTTCACGCCTGGCTAGTGGGAAAGCTGTTAATGTTTTCATTTAAAAAGTCACTTTAAATCATATATTAAAACCTACAAGAAAGTAATTCAACAAAGTATATATAATTGTTAGATTAAAGGAAAAAAAAAAAAGAAATATTATGATAAATGACTTAAAAACATTTAAAGCTTTCACCTTTTACAATTTTTAAAATAAAAATATAGGGATGGATAAGGCTAAAGACGGGTCTTATCAAAATATATATCTAAATTAAAGCTGGTCAGTCTTTTCTTGAATAAGAGAATCCTTTAAAAAGTACTCCTTGCAAGGGTGGTAAAATTTGGTCTAGTATGCAACTGAGATGAACCTGCTAGTTGTCCCATCTTCACTTGAACTCTAGAACTTTGATTCAGATAATGGCAAGATAATTCAGACATTGCTCTTTGGGAGGGGTGTGATATAACAATATAAGTGATGGGACACTCTCAATAATCCCATATGGCTTCTGTCTCTATTTTCCATATGTTTCGTAAGAAATGTTCAGGCTTCATAAATGTTAAAATTTTCCAAAGAAAAAATCTGAAAATAAGGTGAATATACAGAAGCAACAATTTTGAAAGCTTTAGCAAACAAGATAAAAATTTTGAAGATTAATAATGTATATTTCAACTTCTTAAAGAGGACTCCACATAATTTTCATCTTATTTTTCAACTTTTCCAATTATTGCTTCTATATTCGGCTCATTTTCCGATATTTTTCTTTCTAATATTTTAATATTGAAAAATGGTTAAATATTTTTTATTCCTTTTCTTATGATAATCTTTCACATACTATTTCATCACAGTACTTTTAAAGAGCATGATTATCTTTAAACCTGAATTATCTTACTATCATCAGCATAAGAACTCTTGTTGCATTTAATTTAAAATTTAAGTTTTCAATCTAATGAACATAGGAACATAGGAAAATAGAGACAGTTAGAAGCCACAAGGGCCTATCGAGACTGTTATCAAAGTACTAGTGAAGAACTGACTATAACTGGTTAATCTCAATTTGCATATTAGCCTTAATGCCACCAACCATACAAAGGTGTACTGTATAATTTATATATCAAATTATTCAATTTTTTTTCCTATGAAACAAAGGAAAATATTTTTTAACAAGTTTAAGGTGCTAATTGGAAAGACCAGTGAAAATTTTTCTTTTTTTCCTTTTTAAACAGAAACATATGTTAGTATATTTTATCAACCATATTTTTTTTTATTTATATAATCTTTATAGGATATTTCACTTGAAATAGCCTAAAATAGTATTTTAATACTTATAAACACAGGCTATTTATATATCTAGATAATCTATATAATTAGACAATGTTATGAATGGGTTGAAGAGAGGGGAAGGTATATTATTGGAGATGACACAGTTAACCTATATATATATATATATATATATATATATATATATATATATATATATATATATATATATATATATATATATATATATATATATATATATATATATATATATATATATATATATATATATATATATATATATATATTATTTGGTTAACCCCTTTTAATTATAATAAAATTCATATTTAGTTCAAACTTAAGAGAAATATTCTATGAAAATTATGTGTGTGTTTTGATTATTTACAGGGCGTACACATTTATTATCTAAGTGACAAGTGCGCAAATATATAATTTATCGAGGTTCTGAAATTTGTCAACACTAGAAAAACCGATCAAATAATTATAAACTTTTCAAGCTTTTGTGTCCCTATCTGAATAATTGTAAAATATGAATAACAAACTCCAATAACTGTTTCAACCCTTTCAGCAACAAGGTCACATAAATTAAGAAGATTTTTCTTATTAATTACTTCATAAATTAGAAAAAAAAAATTGTAAATGATTTATTACAAACTTTAAAAAATAAAATTTTAATAAATATTAATCAAACTTACATAGGAAGGTAATAGTTTTACTTTTTAAAAATGTATAAAAATAAAAAACTTCACAAACACATAACTTGAAATTTTGGAGTTTTGAATCAACGCACAACATTCCCTATCGTAAGCCAACACAAATCTAAAATTCTAAATCGAAAAACATATGGCAATGGCACAGTGTGTGTTGTTTTTCCTACAGACCTACAGCAATTTTGCCTACAGAATACTTTAAATTTTTTAAATGCTTGTTCCCTCAGTAGCTTTTTGAATATATAAAATTAAAATTAAATTAAATTATATTTTTAAAAAAAATTAAAATAAAATTATTAATATACTTATATATATATATATATATATATATATATATATATATATATATATATATATATATATATATATATATATATATATATATATATATATATATATATATATATATATATATATATATATATATATATATATATATATATATTATACTGCAATTCACAAAGCAAAGTGAACACGTAATGAACTATCTTTAGGAATGACCCTTAGTGGGGTCCTATATCATCTTATAAATGCAGATAATTAACCTGACGAATGACAAGCACATTTATATTTTTATTACTGTATATTTTTTGCATTTTTTACTTCTAAGTTTAAATACAAGATAATTAAATACATTTTTGTTTGCTAAAAAAACATTTGATCTTCATATTATTTAAATTAAGAATTTGTTTTGTGAACTTACATTGCATTGAACAAATATTGATGAAGAATGAAGATTGAACTGTTTGCCAAAGATAACAAACTTTATTAAAACTACATGAATATTTTTATGTTATCTAAACTTTTATAGAAAAGAGCAATTTAGTAAGTAAAGAATCGTTACTAAGTTACTATAGGCTCTCTTACAGGGATACAAAGACCATTCCTCATGAAAGATCTTCCATCTAAATCTCGATGTATTTATTTTTGTAAATAAAAGGTCAGTTTGATGTAGAAAGAGACTGAAAGGGTTTTATAGCATATTATGAACATTAAATGATAAAATTTTAAATTGGAACAAAGAAAGTTTTTGTTTTGTTTTTTGAGAGCGGACCTCAACGACAAGGGGAAATGTCGACCTTCCAGGCAGACAAAGACGTGT
>SEYY01001046.1:2500-5000 GCA_009176605.1 Armadillidium nasatum
ATATATATATATATATATATATATATATATATATATATATATATATATATATATATATATATATATATATATATATATATATATATATATATATATATATATATATATATATATATATATATATATATTATATATATATATATATATATATATATATATATATATAGTATATGTGGCACGATCGACTGCAGTTATCGGTTCACGGACCCACGCGGACCCACGGACCCCGGACCCTAGATTCGAGCCAACTTCAGCCGGACTGAACCGCAAAGAAAATGGTCAGGAAAGAGAGTGAGGTGAACGCAGCGATTTTGCAAACTCAGGCAACTTCCTGATACCATTTTTGGGGGGTTCACGGGGCCTTATAATTAAACTATAAAAGAAAGATATAAATAAATAAAAAAAAACAGTGAACTTCTTAACATTTTCTTTTTTATAAATCTAAATAGTTATTGGGAACAGTGTTTTTTGCTGTCGAATTCCTTAAGTTCTTTTCTGGACTGTGTTACATTCAAAATATATTCACGTCTGTTTTCATATCCAATTTTTACTTGTGACGCTTATGTATAACCACATTTACTCCATGCACTACAACTTGGCTGTGGCATGGAAACAAAACAGTGTTAATTGGCTCATTTATAAATTGTTTTATTTCGTCAATTGTTAAGTCCTTTAATACAGATGGCTGGGTGACTGTTTCCTTTTCCCAATGAATAATTTTTGAATAATCATTTGCATTAAAGTTTAGTGTTTTAGACAGTTCAAAAACTCTGAGATTGGAATTCCTTGCTCTATCTTGAATAATTCGTTGCACAAGTAAGTCTCTTATCCCTTTTCTTGTGTCTACTAACATTGCCAGTCATACTTTCTCAATATGAGCAAAGTACGAGTTGTTTCTTAGTACATGTTCCATTATTATTGCATGTTTTTTGTCCACGTCTTTAAGTAGACACATCAGGTATCAAAAATTACGTGTACCATCAGTTGCCTTTGGATGTGACTTTATCTCAAACCACCCTGGTGAGTAAACTTTCATTATTATATTTTCTAGATTTTGAAGAGCTTTGTTTAAATGTTTTGTGAAAATGTATAACAGTTAAGATCCTGTTTGCTTTTGTTAAACATCTGGCATAATGAGTGCCTGGAGATTTCTTGGCTAATGATGTCTACATATTCCTTGATTTTCTACTAACACACATTTCATACAAATATTTTTGATCAGCGCTAATTTGTTTAAAGATATGCATGGGAACAGTTATTGCGGAATAAATGTTTTTCACAAGGATTTTCAGTCTCTTTCTAACTGCCGAACTGTTGTATTACTTTTATATAATTGTTATTATAGTAGACACTGACTCACTGCTTTTCCGAAGTATTTAATCTCTCTAAGAAATTTCATGGAACTTTTCTTTCCAATCTCTTTCTTTATCCGTTCAGTTTTATCCTATATTAAACAATTATACTTATTCATCCAGTTACACTACTGTTAGAGTTTGAAACCTTATTACTGTTTGTTTTTTGAAATTTCCTTTGACCTGCAAAATTTCAAAGGCTTTGTGTCTGTAAAATGTCAACTTTAAATTTGGAACAACTTAATTGATTACTCACATCTATGTTGACTTTCATATAGGTTTGTACTCATCTCCAAGAGATATGATAATAGTATATATATATATATATATATATATATATATATATATATATATATATATATATATATATATATATATATATATATATATATATATATATATATATATATATATATATATATATATATATATATATATATATATATATATATATATATATATATATATATATATATATATATATATATATATATATATATATATATATATATATATATATATATATATATATATATATATATATATATATATATATATATATATATATATATATATATATATATATATATATATATATAGGATACTAATCAATTATCAATGTATTAATAATAAAAGATTTCTTCTGCCGTTCAAGATTTACAGTATGAAAGAGCGTTAATTCAAATAAAACATTGCATTGTCAATCAGAACCAAGATGCCTTTTAGCCAGGAAGTTTTCACTGACTCTCTTTCTGACCCCAGAAGGAAAGAATGACCTAGCAAGTCAGTCGGACAGCGGATTCATTGTAATTGAGTTCACTAGAGAAAGGCTCTCGTTACCAGTGGCAACGGTTTAGTGAATTATTTTTAAAAATATTGAATGTAAACTAAATTACCAGTGTGCTTAGCATAAAAATAATTAAATGATTACCATTCAGCGAATATTAAACAGTTAAATTTTTTTTTGTGTTGATTACAAGCAAATGCCTTTCATACTACTGCATAAATAAATATTGTAAGAACTTTCTATCAAAATTTCACCATGTTTTCACATATTGTGATGATGCCCATGTTGTGCAATTTTTAACACTCTAGTCTTCTAATAAATCAACTTATGAAACAGTTTCATAAAATATAACAGTAAATCT
>SEYY01001046.1:7500-20000 GCA_009176605.1 Armadillidium nasatum
TATTATTACTATTATCATTATCATAACCATTCCTAAGATTATCACTATCACCATCTTATTTTATCTTTCTTTTTTATATAAAATACCTATTAACTGTTTTATTAACAGTTAACCCCTAATTAATTCTAAGTTCTGTCAAAAGACTACTTCAGATTTCTGTCAAAAGATAACTTCAGAATTTTGTCAAAAGACAACTTCATAGTTCTGTCAAAAGACAATTTAATAGTTTTGTCAAAAGAAAACTTCAGAGTTCTGTCAAAAAAATAACCAGATTTCTGTCAAAAGAGAATTTCCGATTTCTGCCAAAAGACAACTTAATAGTTCTGTGAAAAGACTTTATAGTTCTGTCAAAAGACAACTTAATGGTTCCATCAAAAGACAACTTAATAGTTTTGTCAAAAGACTCAGATTTCTGTCAAAAGATAACTTCAAATTTCTGTCAAAAGACAAATTCATAATTCTTTCAAAAGACAACTTAATAGTTCTGTCAAATGACAATTTCAGAGTTCTGTCAAAAGACAACTTCAAAGCTCTGTCTAAAGACAACTTTTAATTTATTTCATATTAATTATTTTATCCAAAGATTAATGATAAATGTTAACAGATATCTAACATTCTAATATAACATTGATCAAAATACCAGCTTTATTTTATATATTTTATTAGCCATCTAGATATTAGTTTCAATGCCCTACAGTGCCACTTAATGAAAACTTTCAATAGGGTATAGTGCAAAAGCTTCATTTCTAAAAATTTTTCCTGTGGTATTCTCCAGAATTTTCACATATTTTTGACATATATGTCCGTAGGGTGTTCCTTGAGATTTTTAAAAATTTTATATTTTCATCACTAATCTACTAAGATGATTTCTAATTATTACTTTTTTTTATTTTTTTATTTTTTTTATTTTTTAATATCATGTATTAAAATTATAAATAGTTGATGTTTAAAGGGTGGCTTGGAAGTAACTGATTTATGATTTTGGTAATCAAGTAAACATTTTTTTAATATCCAAAAGTATGAAAATGAAATGAATCAATATTTTTAGGTAAATTGGGGTACAGAAAATTATTTTGTACCTTAAAAATACCAAAAAACTTTTAAAATGTAATTAACAAAGAGTACCGTAATAAGTATTATTATTTAATAATACACTGTATAACTTAAAATTTTTTTTGCTTAATATATTCAATATATTTGCTTAAATGCTGTATATCAAAACAGTTTTTAAATTGACTAATTTTTATTTTCCTCAAATATAGTGAGTTTTAATACTTTTTTTAGGCCTCTTGCCTTTTCTTACCACAGGTGATAAATAAAGGAAAATAGTGGTAACTCAAATCAAAAACTTAAAATAGACTAGGGAAAAAAGAAAAATTAAATTATTTATACACGTCTTAGTTTAAGCTAAAACTATTACTTATCATATACTAATATAAACAATTCTAAAAATGAATTCCTTTATTGCTGAAGTGGTATTTTCTCATCTGGTGAAGATGATTTCTTTATTTTATTTCCCTATTTTGATCTCTAGTTTTCCTCTTATGGTATAGTACAAAGAATTTATTTTCCTCAACATTTTTGAGAGATGAAAAAGTTTTATAAACCTTAATCATATTTCCTTTAAGAAGTGTCCTTTTTCTAAGAAAACGTAACAGCTCTTTCAATCCTATGTAAAACATAATCTATAATAGATTTTTTGTAGATAAGTGAACCCAAATATATATATATGAATTATTAAGTAATAGTCTAATATAAATTTTTAAGAAGCTTTCTCATTAATTTTTATTCATATAAGAGGGCCTGCAGAGCTGGAGTCATAGAGCAAGAGCATTGTTATTTTTGAGTGGAACTGGTGTAAAAAAACTTGTTTACTCTAAAATACTTATTTATAATTGTAAGTGAAAATAAAGAAGCCAGGGAGCTAGTAACAAAGTATTCTTTTTCATCTGACTTCATAAAATGTCAAAACTTAATGTTTTCATAAGCATTAATGTAGTAGGACAGATAGCTGAAGATGGGTAATTTTAAAATGTAAACCTGGAACCAGAGCTGGAGTTTAGAGTTAGTGCTGTAAAAAAAATTATCAGCTTCACAGTCTGCTTATAAATGATATTACATTTTATAATTCCTAATATTTATTTTATAATCTGCTACCATGACCTAGCTGCTAAGCATTGCTCAGATCCTTTAAATTACTGCGAACAATAATTAAACCCAAGTTTCTTTTTTTTCTTTAATAATTTCCAATCATTTTGCATTCATATCAACTAAAATTTGTATTGAATTACCTATGTAAAAAACCTTAATATTGTTTTTAGTGAAATTTGTTTGCCACTTTTAAGCCCAACTGTATTTATCTAAATCTTGTTAAACACAATGTTTATGCATAACTCAGGTTTTTTTTTTTTTCTTTTAAAAGTTTTGTCAGTTAACATAATGAGATACCTTACTTCTTCTCTCATCCAAATCACTTACTATATATATATATATATAGGCTTAGGTGGAGATTGTTTCTGAGTTTCGATATTTTTTTATGTCGATATTTTATTTTAATCGATACATTTCCTGCCTATAACTTTTTTTTATAACTCAGTTTCGTTTCATAGCTCAGTTTCCTTTCTTTCACTGTCATTGTAGTGCGTTCTTGTTACGTTTTTCTGTACGTTACGCCTCTTTATATTCTCTTTTTATGGCAACTTTTGTTGTTCAGGTTATGATAAGTCGAATTAGGTTCTGCTAGAAAAGTAAGTAATAATAATCTTTATATTCTCTTTTTACGGCAACTTCGGTAGTTCAGGTTATGATAAGTCGAATTAGGTTCTGCTAGAAAAGTAAGTAATAATAATTGTGTGTATGTCTAGTAATAGTACCTCTGGCAACTCTCTTGTTTACTATAGGCTTTCCGATATTTCTGATTTTTGATATTTTTTAACAATCGAAACTCAGAAACAATCTCCACCTTTACCATATATATATATATATATATATATATATATATATATATATATATATATATATATATATATATATCTTTACCATATATATATATATATATATTATGAGCAGAATAAGGCTCAGCACAGATCTTTAAACTAACCCTTGTGAAGATTTATGAATATCCAGTATTACATTCTCTTTTTTCACTCTACCATTTTTTATCTACTTATAACACACATCATATTGAGATAACCTTGATATCTAAGTATATAAGGTCAAATAGCTTTTCTTTAAATCTTCTATGAATTATGATGTTAAGCAAACAGGCTCATAATTTCATATGCTTATTTCTTATATTGGATACAATAAAAAATTTCAAAATTTTGACAAAAAAAATCTACTCACAATGGGGGAAACTTTTAAGAGTTAGTCATCATTTATTAAATTTATTTTATATAAAACATTGAAACATGAAGACTATTCTACCAAAAAAAAAAATCCAAAATCAAGAATATAAAAGATTTTTCATAAAACATTTTATTAAAATTTACTTTTTAGGTGGTTAGTTTCCCAACACATGGATAGTTTTCCCCCTTCCTATGGTATATATATATATATATATATATATATATATATATATATATTATATATATATATATATATATATATATATATATATATATATATATATATATATATATATATATTATTTATTTACTTTTTTACTCTTCACCACACCGCTCATTGGCATAGCCCTATTCAAGGAGGGGGTGTATTAATAATAAAAGAATATATATATATATATATATATATATATATATATATATATATATATATATATATATATATATATATATATATATATATATATATATATATATATATATATATTATTTTTTTTTTTTTTGCAGACTGAGCCTACGAAAATTGTTCGTCTCAAAGTAATTGGAGGTAGTGGCTTAGCTAAGAAAGATATTTTTGGAGCAAGGTAAATTATAATTTTTATTTTGTCTGAGTTCTCTCTTTTCTGTATATTTTATTGAATTTATAATTTTTCCTTTATTAATTTTGTCATATTAAAGTTCAACATTGCCAAATGAATATTTCTTTTATATACATTTTTCTTTAAATTAATCACATATGTGTGTACCATATTCACTTTTTGTTATTTACATTGTCTTATAGTGATCCATATGTGAAAATTGAACTTGTGAATACAAGAAATACTGGATCAAATAGTGATGATGTCATAGACTGTGTATTAACAAAAACTAAAAAAAAGGTACGTACATTATTGATAGTGTTTAGTTTATAGATACTAAGAGGCCTCAGAATTGAATTATTTTTGAATTATTATTATTATTACTCTATTAATTTAGGTGGACTTTGCTTTGTCATTTACTCAACAGAGATTTGAAAATGAATACTTTAGAAATAAGTAATTTAGGGCATTATTGAGTAAAAGAAATAAACTACAGTAAAATTTACAAACTTTTAAAATAAATAAAAATCTACAATTTTCAGACTTTGAATCCTCATTGGGATGAAGAATTTTTGTTTAGAGTAAGTATAAATACAAATTTTTTTTTTTTTGTTTTTTGTCATAACTTAAAGCCATGCAATTATTATTATTATTATTATTATTATTATTATTATTATTATTATTATTATATTATTATTATTATTATTATTATTATTATTATTATTATTATTATTATTATTATTATTATTATTATTATTATTATTATTATTATTATTTTTTTTTTTTTTTTTTTTTTATTTTTTATTAACTATTATAATATTATTTATTATATATATATATATATATATATATATATATATATATATATATATATATATATATATATATATATATATATATATATATATATATATACGGTAAATGCTTTAGTGTATAGTCTAACAGACATCACCTTTTCTACAATGCTAAATACTTATTAAACTGTCGGTGAATAAAAGATTTAGTATAGGTTTTATTTAGGGGTTGGTATTTGTGAAACTCATTATTCTTTGTCACTTTCTTTTAGTCTATTATATATATATATATATATATATATATATATATATATATATATATATATATATATATATATATATATATATATATATATATATATATATATATATATATATATAGATTTGCTACTCATTATATGCTGATTTTTAAGGCCTTTATCTGACTATAAAAGAAGTGTTGGAATTCTCTTTTGAAAGATTATTATCAGATATCTCTTAAAATTTAAGGGCAATCATCTGGTAATTTTCTACTTTACTGATTATCAGCGCACACTTTGATCTCTATGATTGTGAACTCTTTAATCCTTCTATCATTTACAACAAAGTCTTGACTTATTGTATTGTATGATTATTGATGTTGGTAGTTGATGATCATGTAGTACTATAACTTCCTCACTCTTTTTGATGTGGCAGATTGTGACACTGAAATTTGTGTCTACTGTGTTATTAATCTTATTTAGATAAGAACATATCATATTACATTTTGCTTTTTCTCTCTCTCTGTGTATATGCCTATATAAAGTAGCACATCACATCCTTTGTTATATTGTTCACAGTTCCCACTTTTTTCTTTTTCAGCAATTTTCTAAATTTCTTCCTTTTTATTTATTCTTTGTAACTCATTTGATTCATAGAATCTGATCTTGCACTGGTTAGATTATTCATTCATCCTAAAATTTAAGATATACCACTGTCAATAGCCATTATGCCTGTTCCTAGAGTCCCTGTCAGTTAAAAGCTATTCCAATACTTCTATCCCGAAGCTTTTTAAAAATACAGAAATATTCCTTCCATTTTATAATATCTGCTCTTGTTCTTAGTCTTCACATTTTAGATGTTTGATTTTCATTCTTAGGTCAACTATCTCACTTCTCCAATTCTTTGTCTTCTACTCTTTTGTCATTAACACACATAGTAAAGAATGTAAATGAGTTTATCATTAATAGCTGCATTTAAGGATAAAAAAGTGGTATTGTAAATTAAGAGAATTTTTTAAATTACTTGCTTCTTTATTTTAGAATTTTGTAGCACTTATTTAAAGATTTAAAGTTTAACTCAATATTTTAAATTTAGAGAAAAGTTTGATTTGTGGTTGTGGCTTATTTGCTTATGGTGTATTAATTTACATCTTCATTATTTGTATAATGAAAAGAAAAATAATTGATCAATAAAATAAATTTTTTGTTTATATTATGTAGGTGTTACCAGAAAGACATAAGCTTGTTTTAGAAGTTTTCGATGAAAATCGTTTGACAAGAGATGATTTTCTTGGGATGGTTGAACTTAATTTGCAGAATACCCCAAGAGAAGTAGAAGGTAGACAGATTCCTCATAAGCACCATCGTCTGCAACCAAGAAGGTAATAAATTCAAATTGTAAAGAAAATTTCGACCCTGAATAATGTCATCATAAAGATGGGAAAGTAGAGTAAATAAATGATTTGCAAATTAAGGGTGAATAATTTCAGGGAAATAACTTTACCAAATGTTTACTGTAAATAAGTTCTGCAAACCAAATCCAGCTAGCAAATAAGTTCTCTTAATTTATACATTTTTCTTTTGTATTAAAACTAAATCATTATTATTTCATTTTTTCTTTTATCTTAATATCATACGTCAGAGTAAGGTGAAAAATTAATATGATATTTAGTTTATTCCTCAGATTTATTTCTAGTATCATGCTTATTTAGTTGCTAAAGATAACTTAAATTCATAAATGTTAGTTTATGATAGTTATATTTTTAGAGTTTTTCAGGAAATAGAATTTTGAAATTAAATGTTACGTAATAATTGGTTTGTTTTTTAATTTTATTTTCATTTATGATTCAAATTTAATAATACATGGTATAGTCTAGTTAAGTTATTAGCATAATTTTTAATAATATATGTACTTAGTAGTGCTCGATCAAAAGTAAAGGGTCACTTGCAACTGTATGCGGCTTTTATCAATGATGGAGGGCAAGAGAATACTTCTGGAGAACAAAGTCCTGAAGAACAGGGATGGGAAGTATTGAGTATAGATAATGCAGGTCATGAAGAGTCACCAGCCCAGGTAATGGGTGTATATGACATGATAAATAAAATTTTCTATACATTTAATAGCTTGATCAATTTTTTAAATTTTTTAAATCTTGTATACCCTTCAAATTGCAGCCAGTTTTAGTGCCTACAGACTCAAGCAGCCCTCTCCCTGAAGGATGGGAGGAAAGGACAGATGCAAATGGAAGAACATATTATGTCAATCATAATGCAAGAACTACTCAATGGGAAAGACCAACTGCGTAAGATCACTAATTTTAATTTTTTTTTTCTATACCATGATGATGATGTACTTAAACCAAATTTTTGAGATAAACTCTCTCCAGTTGCATTTTCTGATACGTGAAATAAGAAAGAAAGGAGGGCATGTTTATTATTGAATTGACCTAAAAAAACAGCAGACTTCTTTATTTTTGGTAATTTTTTTTGTAGGGAAATTTCAATGTTTTGAAAATAAGAGTATTCAGGTTTCGTGTTTTTCATCAGTCTATTGTACTCTTGATTGTAAATATTATTTTCTGGCTAAGAGTCATTGTTTCCCTATTAATACTTCTATTCATTTTTCACTGTTAGTCTAGAAATGAAAAAATCATTTGTGATTTGGTCCATTATGATACTGTAATGTTGTTCAGTAAGACTCAAAATTTGGTATACAAAAAAAAAATAAATAAATAAATTTAAATTGTGTCAAACTTAAGTCTAGGGGCAGCATTCTTCTACAGAAATTATCAATTTTCTTTCATGCAAGATTTTTGGCATGGGTATCGGTTTGTTACCGTTTGTTTTTTACCGATGCCGATAGTAACAGAAATTTTATATACCGATACTGATACTTGACTCCATTCATATTTTTAACCTCAGACATTTAAAAGAATAAATGATTACGTATGGTTCAAGCTTGATTGAAATATTTGCTAGTTGTATTGAATTAATCATATATATATATATATATATATATATATATATATATATATATATATATATATATATATATATATATATATATATATATATATATATATATATATATATATATATATATATATATATATATATATAGTACTCAAGGTCCTAATCATGACTCAAGAAACCAAATTAGAATGGAACACGAGTTTAGTCGACGGTTTCATATATCAGTGGATGATAGTGAAGTGACAAGAGGAGCTGATAATACAGCTGGTTTGAACAGGGTAAGAATTTTTAATTTATGCTTTTGTGTGAATACATGTGTAAGTTGTATTATGTATAAAATGAGCTTATGTACTAAAAAATATGTGGGGTTTACTAATAATTATTTAATTTTTAAATATAACTCTCTTGCTATTTCTTTATACAATATTTTTATTATTTGTTGGTATTTTATTAATTTTAAATATTTTGGGAGCTAGATTAGAAATATTGACTGTTAATTTTTACATATTTCCACAGAGTTTAATTATTTATTTTTAATATTTGAATATTTCTAAATGATAATTACTCATTTAAGGATTAGAAATATACCTATTAGGATATCAAAAAGTACACCTTGGTTTTTTTCCTTGATGTAAAATGCATACAAATGTGTTATGAAGAAAATTGTTGGCATTCATATTTTAAACCTTGTGGATATTCGTAACCTTATCTTAAATTGTGTAACTTAAAAAAAAAGAAAAAATACTAATAAGGAAATTTAAGTGTAAAGGAAATAGGGAAGAGTTTAATATTTTTGTTAACATTTGTTGAAGTTTAGAGTTTTAATTTTAATATTTTTAAAGGCATAGGAATTCATTTTAAACAAGAACTTTTAATTTTACTTTGATTTGCTTTCAAAAGGGTGATCAAAATTGTTATGTTATTGCAAAATAGAAGGTCTGAGTTTGGAATTTAAAAACTGACATTTTAAAAAAAAAAATTTTTATTTTAATATTTTTGTAGTATCTTCTTTTTAGGTGTTTCGATAATATAAGCTTAATTATTCCTTTTTTAAGAAAAAAAAATGTTAAGAAAAATTAAGTAATACCTTGAAACTATCCAAAAAAATAAAATGAACATCTGTTCATTAGTCGAAATAAATAATATGAGTAATTGCTATAAGAACATTCTAATTAAATAAATATTCTTTTACATTCTTAATCTTTAAATGCAATTTAATTTAAATACCAATTATTATAGTGAACTGAGTTTCAAGAAAATTGATGACGGACTGATTGAAATATTAACCTTAAAAACAAGAAAAATATAATTCACTAATATTTTGTTTAGGTTGTATTATACTTAGTGAGAGGGTACTAAGGAATAATATGATTAAAATTGTTAATTTTGGAAAGCTCGACTAATCAGGATTCAACGTTTCTTACCTTTACTTAGTGGTTTTCTTAGAAAGATCTTGTAAATTAAGAGACCTGAATTTTCTTCTGTATATGCTATTTACGTTTCTATAAACATGTAGTATGGGATAATACGTATAGTAAAATTTAAAAAATCTTCAATTTCAACATGTTGCAAACTTGCAGTAAAAAATTTTTAACTGATTCCTTGTATCCTTTTTTCATGACTCTTTGATGAAAATTAAGATGATACGATGGATGGAAAGTTGATAATAAGTCATGTATAAAGATGATGGGTTACTATTTGCTCATTTTTAATTTCAAAATTGTTATTTGTGATTTGTTCCTGTTATTTTAGAATAATAAAATAAATATATATATATATATATATATATATATATATATATATATATATATATATATATAGTATATATATATATATATATATATAGTAAGTGTAAAAATAAAAAACCTGACGCTCCTTAATATAACTCTCGAGAAATATAGTCCTGTATCTGTGCTTAGGAACAGACGCTGGACTGATAAACCACAGTAAGTGTATCTGGCCAGATTTCTGGTCAGAATATCATTCCTCTTCACAAGAATACAAACATAGAATTAGTCAAGCCCCAAATACGTTTTGTCCCACGTTTCCGTTTCACTCCCGCAAGTCCGTGGATTACCTTATAGTGGATTGCCCTGCTTTTGCACTCTATAAGTTTAACATATATCGTCATGGAGGTTTGGCATCTTTAATCCTTATTGGATGCCATTATAGCATTTCTTTGGGCTGCTCGCTTTTCACAAGGTAGTTGCGAGGGTCGCAAATGTAAGTATATACGGTATATTAACCGATTTGAACTTTGATGATGGTTCCTTTTTGCATTGTTGATCAACCTTATTGGAAAAAAATATATATCTGAACTCTGAAGATAGGGAAATTAATCAGTCTGGGCAAATTTAAAAATTCAAAGAAGATATAGTTTGTCTAGTTATAAGACTTATAATATGTTATAAGTATTTTTAAAGATTCTTATATATATATATATATATATATATATATATATATATATATATATATATATATATATATATAACCATAATAATAACAATGAAATAACATACAAATGCTTGATTGAATTGACAATAGTAAAAGTTTCAAATTTTTACATGCTCTTTAACAGGCTAAGTTTTGAGTGTTAAATAGATGTATTTAAGACAGGATGCATTTAAAAGCATCTTATGCTAGGACGAAGCTGTCTAATCACACTAGCTGTTACATCATGTTCGAAGTGAAATATTTTACCTCAACTGCCAATTCAAGGATCATATAAATAGCTGAATAACTTAAATGAGCAGTCATCATCTCAGTGAGTGATGCGTGAAGAAGGCTTTCAAATGCTATGGGGTTTACTAGCTACCCAGGAATACAGCACATTGAAGGATTTGTTATAGCATTTAAAACTTTATCTTTGTGATTACTGATGATTCATAGACTTGACGGATATTGTCACAGACCTTTTCTAGGCAATTAGTGGGTGTCATACCACTACTTAGCATACCCTGCAATGCCTACCACTTTCCACTATCTTCTGTGATGATGTCAAGTGTGAAAAACTTGTTCTGTACTCAAATGCCTCTTTTTTTTTATTTCTTGAGACTTATTATTCTTTACACTTTGCACCAACGACAACAAGTATATTCATGATGAAGAAGGATCGGTGAAACTGCTGAGTGTCTTAATTGTTGAAAGATATTATTGCTATTATGCTTTGCATGATTGCAAAATGGAAATTTGCTATAAAATCCAAACTACTTCAGTAAAATTTCTTTTGAATTTCAACAATGTTAAGATATGTTGTGATTCAGCACATCCCTTTTTAGTAATATTTCAAGTTAAGGGTCATCCCTATAATGCACCGAATACTTAATTCTCCTCTCTCTCTCTCTCCCTTAGCTTTAAATTTTAACATCTTTGGATGACCAGATCAAATCCTGACTTGGTAGATCAAAACATGTATAGAACACAGCAAATTGCTGAGTGTATTCTAGCCCGATTTGAAATATGGATGAACTATCTCGATAGTTATCGGTAATATTTGAAGGCATACTTTATCACTTTTTATTTGTCAATTCTTATCACTTTATTATATACAACGATTAACGACGATTTAATTGGCACCTGAGATATCTACTTCATCATAAGCTCTTTTGTATCAATGATATATACTACTATTTTTTCGAAGTATTGATAAAACTATTAGAAAATATGGCAACTTTTTCATCTCTGCATTCTCATTGTACATACCGTTTCATCATAATTGGAAAATTACAGTATGGTAGGGTGCTTTAATTATATTTTGTCAAGAGTACAAACTTTTATCTTTTTGAAATTAGTCACCATGTAGGAAAAGAATGTTCAAATATTTTTAGAATAATTTATTTTAAATATAAATAATAAAATCTTTTGAATATATAGTTTTCATATTTGCATTACACTGATGATGATAATGAAGGGTCAATGAAAAGTGAAGAAGATGAAAGCGAAAAGGAGGAGGAAGATGACAGTGATGAGGAGGAGGAAGAGGAGGATGAACAATCCGATGAAGATGAGAGTGAAACTGATAGAGAAGAGATCCCAAAACCTGATTTTGATGAATTGCCATCAGAGGTGAGCGGCCCCACCTAGACCCTCTTGTAGGGGGGACCAGTTGGATAAAAAAAAGTTATGAAGCTCACTCAGTGTTGCTGATGCAGTAGACTGAGATTTTTTCTGTAGCTGCAAAGCATCGGCTTCGCTAAGATGTTTTGTAATTGTAATAACCAAATTTGCTTTTTGCTTCATCTTGGCTTCTGATAATTTAATTTGCACCAGTGTCTTCACCAGGGAAGCTTCAGAAAACTCTCCCCTTTTTTCAGTTTTCTAGAATTCTAGATCTAACATAGCTGGCATCAGTATCATTTTTGCTGGCTTAAAGTGATCTCAGAATTTCATTGATGCAGTAAATAGCTTTATTACACTGTAAAAAGTTTAAATTGTGTGTGTGTGTGTGTATATATATATATATATATATATATATATATATATATATATATATATATATATATATATATATATATATATATATATATATATATATATATATATATATATATATATATATATATATATATTATA
>SEYY01001046.1:30000-42500 GCA_009176605.1 Armadillidium nasatum
ATATATATATATATATATATATATATATATATATTATATATATATATATATATATACTCTGCAGTTTTAACCGCTTAGATCTTCCTCCATACAAATCCTATCACGAGCTTCGTGACAAGTTAATAAAAGCTATTGAAGGAACAGTAGGATTTGCAGGAGTAGATTAAAAGTAAGATGAAAAGTTTTTAAAAAAATGTGAAAGTCCTCATATTATATAAAAGTTTAACTTTCTACTTTCAATTTCGTACTTTTAAAAAGTTTTAAAATTTTTTTTTATAGACATATGCATGCAGTTTTACCATGCTGCTTATCCTTTTTCCATTCTCCTCTCCATCATATATATATATATATATATATATATATATATATATATATATATATATATATATATATATATATATATATATATATATATATATATATATATATATATATATATATATATATATATATATATATATATATATATATATATATATATATATTGCTCAAGAGCCATCATTCTTCTATTTGATCTATTTTGTGTTCCATTTGAATTTATTATGGTTATGTACGTGTAGGTTTTTTTTGTAAAAATAATAAACTGGATTATGGTATAGTATATAGTATAGTACGGTTTTATATATATATATATATATATATATATATATATATATATATATATATATATATATATATATATATATATATATATATATATATATATATATATATATAATATATATATATATATATATAGTCAAACACATAAAGTTGTGAAAGTTTATAAATTTTATTATTATAGTGATACGGAGTATTTTTTTAATTAAAGCGATATATATACATAATATATTTTAGTTACTCGACTATTTCTATGAAATGTAAAATTATATGTTTTTTTAAAAAAGAATAAATATATTTGACTTTATAAATAGACCTCCTGTATTTTGTTCAAAACAAAGAAAATAAATAATGATAGTTTTAATTCTTGGATTGTGTGTTTATGTCGTTATTTTTAATTATTATTATTATTATTATTATTATTATTATTATTATTATTATTCAACATATTCACACACAACATGCATTATAGACAAGACTTTTAAATTTTTATTAAATAATGTAAAGAGTATAATAGTAATAAATCTAGGGCTGTGAAATTAATTGTTTTAACTTTTAGAACAAATGTGAAATTAGGGAAATGGGGAAATTTATGGGACACGCCAGAACACTTTTAAATTTGTATGTTTCCCTTCTTATCGAACCTTTAGTCTTGGGGAAATCCCATTACAGTTATTATTTTAAATTTATATATACCTCTTTGTGTATATGAATAGCAGCAGTGATGGTCCTGCCTACTTCTAGATTACCATTTAAGGGAGATAAGCTGGTGGTTTGGCAATTGGCGCCTACTTGGTGTCATATTTTTATTCGTTCTTGGATAGTCATTAGTCACTTTTATACACAGGTATGCACCTTCAATATATTAGTGCTTAAGAAATAATTGTGGTGTGTTAACTTTTTAAGGGTAGTATTTTAGTCCTCACAAAAAAAAAAAAAAAATTATAAAATGGCACAAAATTGGAAAAAAATCGCAAGAGTTGATGTTATCTAAATTTCATTTAAATATTCTTGCTATAATCCTAAGAAATGAGATTTTTTTTTGTTGAGGGAGCTTTATTATAAAACTTACGGATACCAAAACGACATTAATATTAATAAATAGTACCGCAATATCACGATAAAAATTCATCTCGAGCCAAAAGACATACGCACACTATTACCAAAATAACTTGGGTTAAAGTTCATGATAGGAAAAGTGTTTGTTACTCAAGCCAAAAATCATGATACCTGATACCTTTTTTAGCATTTTTCCAGATTTTTACGTTGAGGCAAAATATAATCAATTCCTCAAACTGAACATATGTATGAATTTCCCGTATATAGGGTATTTAAGGCATGTGCCTTAGTCAGATACGAGATACCTTGAAAATTGAACCATTTCTTGAAATTATCTTTGAGAATCTTATTTCAATTTAGAAGTTTCTTTGGAATAAAGCATCCTCAATAGAATTAAATACAGATAATATATAGATGTCGCTTTCTCCACATAATGATCATAATCATTCCTGTAAGACAAAAATTGAGTAAGTAAAAGGTGTGTATATCTAGATTGTTTATTTGAAGTGCTTGTATATTTAGTGAATCTATCAAAAATACGACCATGGCATTAAAAGCTCCAGCTTCGTATGAAGTTTTTCAATGAAAACTGCGTTGAGCTATTTGAAGTAGGCAATTAGAACCACTGAGATGGATTATTTTTGAGAAAGATTGTAATTGTTGCTGTCATTTTAAGCATCGTTTAAGCACTGGTCTAGAAATTTTCCACTTTGCGTAAAAAAAGAAAAGAAAACAGGATAGTGTTCTTTTCAACATCTGAATACAATAATGTAACCAAGGCTGTGGAAAAAAAATTTTTTTGAAGGAGTTTGGGCAATAGGCAAAAATAATGTCTTTACTGTAAGATAAAGTACGCTTAAAGGGGTGCTTACTTGAGAGGAAGTAAATGACACTTGAATTGGTTTAGATGTTAAACAAAGTGTAAAAAGTAAGCAAAGAAATACTGGAGGAAGTTTCTTTGGATTATTCTTTTTCTAATGAATAAAAAAAATTGTGACTCAAGATAACATTTACCTTAAATTAGATATTGAGAAGCAGAGAAAATCTTTTCAGAACTTAGTGGATGCGGTTGGGATATTGATATGCAAAACAAATACAAATTGAGATTTGTCTAACATGTTCACACACAACAAAATTTTTACTAAAATGTAATAAAATAATCATATAGCTGTATTATTCTGAACAAAATAAGAAATTAATGCATTTGCAGTATGCTTTCACAGCTCTGGGTTTATTCTGGTGTAAATTTACATTAAACTTATTATATAAATAAATCTATGCATAAAGTGATTTGAAAAACTATATATATATATATATATATATATATATATATATATATATATATATATATATATATATATATATATATATATATATATATATATATATATATATATATATATATATATATATATATATATATATATATATATATATATATATATATATATATATATATATATATATATATATATATATATATATATATATATATATATATATATATATATATATATATATATATATATATATATATATATATATATATATATATATATATATATATATATATATATATATATATATATATATATATATATATATATATATATATATATATATATACTTATATAATAATATATAATATATATTATATATAATATATTATAATATATATATATATATATATATATATATATATATATATATATATATATATATATATATATATATATATATATATATATATATATATATATATATATATATATATATATATATATATATATATATATATATATATATATATATATATATATATATGCTGAAACTATTGAAATGTTTATATAAGTATTCATTATGGCGGTATGCAATCACTGTATGTAAATTGCACTATATATATATATATATATATATATATATATATATATATATATATATATATATATATATATATATATATATATATATATATATATATATATATATATATATATATATATATATATATATATATATATATATATATATATATATATATAATATAATGGGGATGCTCTGTCATTTGGTTTTGATTTTTGTCTGGATGGGTCATTTTTATTTTTCATAGTTCAAAGCTTTTCACTTGTAAAATTTGTTTGAAAAACTACGAGATTCCATTTTTTTAAGGGTGAATTTTAACTATCTTTTTAAATACTGCTCTGTAGACCTGATCAAGGATCTTTGTTCGAAGAGTTAAGAGATCTTGTTTAAATTTTCATATTGTGTAAAGATTTTTATCAGTTCATTTTAATAAGCCCATTTTATTAAACTTATTGGATTTTTTTCATTCATGTGACTAACGAATTCGTCACAGGTTTTCGTATTTAGTCTTGTATTTTATTAAACTAAATAAGCAACGAAAACAATTTGTTTGACTGTCATAAACCTCTTGTGGTGATTCTGCTTCATGAGAGAGCTCTTCTTCTTATTGATTTTGATGTAGTTCACAAATTACCACATGATTATATATATATATATATATATATATATATATATATATATATATATATATATATATATATATATATATATATATATATATATATATATATATATATATATATATATATATATATATATATATATATATATATATATATATATATATATATATATATATATATATATATATATATATATATATATATATATATATATATATATATATATATATATATATATATATATAATATATAATATAAAATAACGAATAGACTTAAAACCCAGCGTTTCGATATATATATATATATATATATATATATATATATATATATATATATATATATATATATATATATATATATATATATATATATATATATATATATATATATATATATATATATATATATATATATATATATATATATATATATATATATATATATATATATATATATATATATATATATATATATATATATATATATATATATATATATATATATATATATATATATATATATATATATATATATATATATATATATAGTTCATGAGTTAAGTCAGTTTTTGTCTGGCTAAAGATCGGGGTTCGCCCCTTCGCTCTCGAGTGTGTAGTGTAAAGTATAGAAATGGAGGTTGAAACTTAAGATCCGGTTACCCGAACTGACACAAAAAATTGTCGTTTTTAGGGGGTTTTCTGTAGTTTATTAATTAATTACAGTTTACGGCAAGGTGTATTATTACGCTAATTTCAATACTCCTACATCGCTTAAAAACAAAGCCAACACATTCAACAGTCCACTCTATTCAACATACAAATATCACAATCTTTCTAAAAAAATTTCCAAGCGCAGAGAAGGACTGTCCATTAAGGATTCGAAACTACGATCACCGGTGTTTAAGAATACCCTTTAAATGGCTGAGCCGGAGCAGGGTTTTTCCATCTAAACCCAAATAATGTGCGCAAGTTATCGACTTGGTCAGGAGTAATATATAACTCAATTTCCCTTGACTAAGAATCACACTCCTCGAATAGGGCTCTGCCCTTGAGTGTCTGTGTTAACTTAAAATTACACACACACACATATATATATATATATATATATATATATATATATATATATATATATATATATATATATATATATATATATATATATATATATATATATATATATATATATATATATATATATATATATATATATATATATATCGTAGAGTGTCTATTGTCTAACTTCCACTTTATGTAAAAGCAATTATTGCTTTGTCTTACGATGAACAGTAGTTGGAAGCATAATGATCATTAATTGAACCCTATTATTGAAGTGATAAATTTATAAAAAAAATTATCTGTTCTTTCATGAGTTATTTTACTAAACCTTTAATTGAATATAAGACTTGTCACCACTGAAAATACGCTCGATTGCTATGTATGATCTTGCTAAATGCAAACTCAGAAACTTTAATGCCGATGATGCGTTTCCAATATAGATATTTGTCGGGTATCTTCAGGACACGTTTGGAAGGTAATGGCCTTCAAAATTATTTTTCGAGTGAGTTGTACTCATAACTTCGATGAGGTTGCCGGTTTGAGTTCTCTTACAACTTCTACTTCTCATTTTCTGCAGACATTAATTTCAACTTTGTTAGGAAGTCTTTTGCTTAAAATTGTGGATAGCACATAAGTTTTCATTACTGAAATGCTCACAAACTTGATTCAAAATGTTGTTACAAATATACTTCAACTAAATTCCACTTTCATCGGTTTTCGAAACTCCTGTATTTGTATTACGTGATGCATTAGTTTGATAAATTTATTTAACCCATGCATTTTTTTTTTTTTTTGGTCTTAATTTTCCATACCCTATTTTTGGCTGTTTCCGTTTTCCTTCCGCAAGTTTTCATGTGTCTAAAAAAATGTCACTCAGAATTCAAAATTCTTTCAGTCTCCTTTCTTTACAGTAACTAAAGGTACACTCAACAGAATTCTTATTTCTAGAGAGAATGTCATGAGCTTATTATTTTAACCGAATGTAATGACTCTGCCATATAAATACAATAAGAAAAAAAAAACTTACGACATTGTTAAATGGGAATTTTTGTCTCCTTTCTCAAAGGAGTAATAAATATAAAATAAAAAGTATATAAATCCTTTTCAAGGTCTTCAACTTAAAGATTGCCAGCACTCTAGTATTTCTGGTTATCAACATTTAAATCCAAATTTTTTATCCGTTTGACTTGTTTGGATTTTTTATTATTATTTTATTTATTTTTTTTAAAAAGAATCAAATATTTTTCAATAAGAAATATATAGTATTTCACATGGTTATTGTAGATAACTTCAGTTAGAATCATTTTGTTGTAGGATATATATTATATATATATATATATATATATATATATATATATATATATATATATATATATATATATATATATATATATATATATATATATATATATATATATATATATATATATATATATATATATATATATATATATATATATATATATATATATATATATATATATATATATATATATATATATATATATATATATATATATATATATATATATATATATATATATATATATATATATATATATATATATATATATATATATATATATATATATATAGTTATATATATTTATATATATTTTTTTTATTTTATTATTTTAATTTATAAAGCAGCAGCTGTAAAGGCCGGGATTTGTATGTGTGTGTGTGTGTATGCATGAGAAAGAGAGATACTGTTACAATGTATATTTTTGTTCCTTTAAATTTTTGTATTTTGTATTATAATAAATTTGTGTAATGATTATATATTTTTAATTGTGGTGCTTGCATATATATTTTTATTTATTTATTTATTTATTTCGTGGGGAAAGTAACTTGTGTAGGGCATTTGTGCTTTGAGAATGTAATTTCGGTAAATAACTCAGTTTTTAAATTTTCTTTGCTTTTACTAGTATAATTATTATTATTTTATTATTATTATTATCATTGCTAATCTTATTATTAATATGTACATGTTATACAGGCTTGGTGCCATTGTGATTTAGATGTGATAATTTATATATATATATATATATATATATATATATATATATATATATATATATATATATATATATATATATATATATATATATATATATATATATATATATATATATATATATATGCACCTTGTAAAGGTAGAGGGGCATACTAACCATTTTAATTTCTTATTCATATAGCTTTGTAAATACTTTTTCGTATATTTTTCCCTCCCTTATTATAACAAAACATTAAGAGTACTTTGATATGCCATTTTAAACTGCTAAACTCACCTACGTAAAGAAAATACTTAATATAGCTTACCTATTTTCTTTCTTCTGCTGCAAGCACACTCTGCACTATGATTAGTTCTTTCTAATTGTTATTGCTATAGGATTTCAAAATTCAATTATATCTTTCTGTAAAGTTTGTTGTTTAAATTCTTATTTAATGGACAATTTTATTGTTCGATCCGAAGTAGGCAGCTTCATTACTTAGTCATTTTATATACCATTTATTATGAATATATATATATATATATATATATATATATATATATATATATATATATATATATATATATATATATATATATATATATATATATATATATATATATATATATATATATATATATATATATATATATATATATATATATATATATATATATATATATATATATATATATATATATATATATATATATATATATATATATATATATATCTTAGCCTTAACATGTTTTCTTTTTTAATTCCAAATGACCATTCCTCTACCCTTACATTCCGCTATTTTACCCTTTCCATTATTATTAAGAATAACATATTCTTATCTAAGATAAGACTTTATTATTATTATTGAAATGAACTTTTATTAAATCTTTTTCTTTGTGAAAAAATTTTAATAGCTTTATTACTCTTTTGTGACTAATTATATTCTGATTCAGTAGCAAATATATTTATATTTTTATTTTTAACTTATGTTAAGTGCTGACTACTGCTACCACTACTTTTAACACCATTCTTTGCCATATGATGAGAATTCTTCAAAAGTTAATATTACAATCCCATCGTGTTAACATTTACTCACATTATATTTGTTACTAAATTCAATCTCCGGGAAAGTTTAAAGCCAAAGTCCCATTTGAGATGTTCGGTAATGTTTTAACTTGAGTACTTTATTATTTTTATTTTATTTTATTCTTTTGAAGGATAAAGTATATATTTTGCTCGAACGACACACCAAACGCTACTGATTAAATGGCTTAGCCCAATATGAATCTTTATAGCCTTTCAGAGCTACATTTTAAATTATTTTTACTCTACATCTTCCAATTTGATATTTAAATATATTTTTGTATTGACGCTGACTGTCATTTTAACTTATAAATATTGCTTTGACCTAAGAACTGGTACTTTTCTCAATAAGTGTCTACTTTGTGGATAAAATTTCTAGTTTTGAAACTATTATCCCGTGTTCAAAATTTTTATTTATTAAATGATTAATTCTATAGTTATAGATCGGTTTTAACATCTGTCATTAAAGGTGTTGCCCTACAGTAATATCATATGATTATACAGATTCCATCTAAATTTATATCCAACGTCCTTGGTTGACACTATTCTAAAACTCTGGTTAGTCCCTTTTTCCTCTCTCTTTAATTTCTTTTGCTGTTAACATTAAGCTTGAAACTTTAAAAACAAAACACATAGTAGGAATTTTTTTTTTCTTTTTCTGAAGCTGCAATACGTAATATAGGTTAATTTAATGTTAGCTGATTTTACACTATATATATATATATATATATATATATATATATATATATATATATATATATATATATATATATATATATATATATATATATATATATATATATATATATATATATATATATATATATATATATATATATATATATATATATATATATATATATATATATATATATATATATATATATATATATATATATATATATATATATATATATATATATATATATATATATATATATATATATATATATATATATATATATATATATTATATATTATACATATTTATAAAAATGTATATTCAATGTAGAAATAAAGATTCATGTTTAAAGTAATTTTATTGTTAATACCAACACTTATATAAAGGTTCTTCCTTTCTCATATATATATATATATATATATATATATATATATATATATATATATATATATATATATATATATATATATATATATATATATATATATATATATATATATATATATATATATATATATATATATATATACTACCGATTTCTTCTTGATGGAGACTGCCCTCAAGGTTCTACTAACGTTAATGGTAGTTCTGATCTGCTACAGTTAGTCTTACTAAACTCAACAGCATCACCACTGTCAGGCGTGTTTGGTTCGCCTTCGTATTGGACACAGGAACCTAACACAAGGCTCATGAACCACGTGAGGTGACAAGAAACTAGTCTTCCTTAATTACAACGGGGTATGGGGAAGTGTAGAGATAGGTTTTCTGTTCAGTGAATTTATGTTCAGAAGCTAGAATTGATGAATAATGGATAATCGCAATACGGATATTGGGGTGGTCAAAAATTAATTGTAAATATTAAGTTTACAGTATAATGAGTATATATACACCTATCTTTTGTAGGAAAAATCTACCTTGATTATAACTATATACAAGATCAAGATTATAATTGTATTTATAATATAATAAACCTTATGAATTTTGCTTACAGGTAAATGAGAATAGCTAGTAAGTGAATCTGTAAAAACTTAATCAAAATTATGTTCATATAATGAGAAATTCGTCATATTTATTCCTATTTTAAATGAATTCTATACATCAAAGGCATAGCAGACCAATTCATGAAATATTAAACTGGGTCCCTTGCACCTCTGGATTTTTGACTGACAAAACTGATAATCAAAATTATCATGTAACCAATTATGTGCTTCATATCTTAGTTCGGATTCCATGATAGATTTGTATATTATATCCATTTACACGCTGTAAGCTAATTCAGCACTATAAATTTCAAAGTTTAACTAAAATATTTTAATATTTTTGTTAATTTAATTTGAAATCTAATTAAAATCATTTGGAATTTTTCACCTGCTTGCTTTCCTTCCCAAATACAATCTCTATTGAAAGCTCGCGCGCGTCTGTGCACACCGGGAGGCTACACTGTGATGTCTAATTAATATTTCTCTGCTCTCATCCTAGTTACAGCTGCTACCGTGAGGATTAATAATAAAAATAAACTTTTTTTTATATGTTACCACCACTCACAGGCGGAACAATTTTCGTGGAGGGGGCATTGGAATTAAAACTGGCACATGAAAATAAAACAAATAGAAAACTGAATTGGCAAAAGAAATTTATTAAAACAAACAGACTTTTATACAGAAATTAAAAAAAATTAAAACTCTTGTACAATATTATTAACAATTATTGTTCCTGAAAATTTGTTCAAATTATATATAAAAAAAAAAAAAAAAAATGGACCAGTTATTCAACAGGTAAATGTGTCCAATCAATGGGATCTTTCCCACTCTTAAGTAACAATTCATTACACTTCGAGAAATGTTTGCATCCAAAGAAACCTCTGTGAGCGGACAGCGGCGAGGGATGGGGTGCATTTAGTAAATGATGTTTCTTTAAAAAAATAATATATATATATATATATATATAATATATATAATATATATATATATATATATATATATATATATATATATATATATATATATATATATATATATATATATATATATCATTATTTATGCAGTACATTAAAATTTTTAGATAAAAAAATATAGTCTTTATAAAAAGTATTTTCTGAAAGAAAATATTAGAAAATCAACTGACTTGGAATCCCAACAGTTTCAATATCCAATCTTTCATAATATTACTGTATTTGAGCTATGCCATTATTAATATAGAGAATCATTACGGTCTTTGAAAACACCAAAAGCACCTTTAAATGGATGTCAAGAAATTTTTGGAAAGAAACGGGAAAAACTATTATTATTTTTTACCCCAATGAAGAAAGCAGAAGTAGAATGCAGTCAGCAATAGAAATATTTATGCAAGTCACTCACTACAATTTTTAACTACAAGCTAGCTGGATATTAAAGTACTGCTTCTATTAATGATTCATCCTCACACAACATCACACAATTTAATAAGAGTCATTGACGAGATCATTCAATCTGTTCTACAGATCATATTTTGACGGTATTGCAAAATCTTGATAAACTTCATTCGTGGGGAATAAATTATGGTAAGAAAGATTAGGAAAGTATACCACTGGGGAGCAAAATGTTTATAATCAGTTTCAAAACCGAATTATTCACTATAGAAACTGGTACTTCAAACTTGTGAATCTACTCGTATATTAAAGGAGTAAATGATGCAGGCAACTACATGAAGAGCAAATGTTATCAATAACCAATTTAATAGTAGTTCATACCAGTGCATAGCATATGAACACTTAATTGAGGATCGAAAGTGAATCGAAAATGCTGACATAAATAGTGCCTTAGAAGGAAACTGGTTAATTGGGTTCATTTCCGGCTTGAACACCAATTAAAAGTATTTTGGATCATCTCAATTTTAATTAGTTTTATATTCTTTCATCACATCTTTCTCAATACAATAAAAAATCATGTTTATCTAGGTTAATAACATAAAAACCTACCTTATCGACAACTGCAGCTTTCTTTTGTGCATAGGAACCCCACAACAAGAAAACAACGTTACTGTTTTGAGACGATACAGCTTTTATAACAGCATCAGTAAATTTTTCCCAGCCCTGATCCTTATGCGAATTAGCATTATTAGCGCGAACAGTTAGGCAGGCATTTAAGAGTAAAACACCTGTAAAACAAATCAGAAAATGCATGAATGATATATGACCTAAGAATAAGTAAACGTCACCAAGATATCACAATGTTGTATGCACCATCTCCTTTAGAATTAATGGAAATGTGTCGAATAGAATATCAAATACAAAAATATCAAATAAAATAATACTAAATAAAACTAATTAAATAGAATTTTATTTTTTCTTTTACATTCGATCTAATTCCCTTACCCTCTATTTTTCTGTTATTTAAAAATAAAAAAATAAAAAAAAGTACCTTGTTTGGCCCATCCAACTAAATATCCGTGGCCAGGGTGTTTGAAACCTGGAATATCTTTTTCTAGTTCTTTGTACATATTAATTAAACTGAAAACAAATACATTAACAAGATTAATAAATTTTCAGTGATAAATTTACATT
>SEYY01001046.1:45000-55000 GCA_009176605.1 Armadillidium nasatum
TATATATAGTATATATATATATATATATATATATATATATATATATATATATATATATATATATATATATATATATATATATATATATATATATATATATATATATATATATATATATATATAAACTAATTATTGCTATTAAAGGAGGTAACAGAGAACAGAGAATAGTTAATGAATAAATAGAAATTTTCCTACTTTTAACTTATTTCTTTCCATTTTGAGTTTCTGGTCTTGTGTTAAAGAAGACTTCTCTTCAGATACGCATTCTAATTATAATATATATATATATATATATATATATATATATATATATATATATATATATATATATATATATATATATATATATATATATATATATATATATATATATGTGAAAAGCAACACAAAAGCTCTGAACATAATGGCAATAAATAAAATTCTTAAATAAAAATAGTTATTTTATTGAATTCCACACTTATAATAAACGACGTTTCGGGAATTTTCTTTTTCCCATCATCAGGGTCTTAAAGTTATTTATATATAATTATATAAATCTTCGATGGTAAATTATTTTGCAAATATAAATACTAATAACAGAGAGCACTGTTTTTATTAACCAAAACAGGATCAACACATATCTAAAATTGTTAAGTGACGGCTTGAGACTGAAAATATGAATGGATTCTAGTATTTTTAAATCAAGTAGTTGGTTGGTTTGTGTGATGATGGAGAAATGATTAGGGTCTATAGGGTGGTCTTTACTATGGCTATGATTTCTAATGCTGGAGGGGTTAGGAGAGGTGAAAAGATTATCCGTTCGTGCCGAACGACCCCTGTTCTTCTGTTCTAAGGGTGAGTTGGTGCTGGGTGCTACCAACATAGGAGTCATTAAAGACACCACAAATATATTTATAAACAGAAGAGCGTTGATGTGTTCGTAGAGGTTCTTTATGGTTGAGAAAGGAACCTATTAATCTATTGGGTGTAAAAATTTACACACTAATTAAAAGATTCCTTACATCTATATTTTACCCGAAAATTCAGCCATTAACCGTCCCTAAACTCCCTTTCTTTGTTAAACTACCTTTTTATGATCATTCATATCTTAAAAACACTTTTCAAAAGGTCCTACAAACGCACTACCTTCATATAAAATATAATTTCATTCACCAACCCTATATCATCTATCAATTTTTTGTTAAGCAATGTGACTGTAAAATAACTAAGTGCATTACAGATAGCAGAAAACCTAAATTTTATGATCATTGAATATTTTCAATCTTGTTTCAACCTTCATGAGTTCAGTAAAAAAATATGTATCAGTAAATTTAGAAGTATCGGTATCTGTTAAAATTTTATCACTCTATCCATAACACATATATATATATATATATATATATATATATATATATATATATATATATATATATATATATATATAATATATATATATATATATATATATATATATATATATATATATATATATATATATATATATATATATATATATATAAAAATTCACAACTCTTAGGTATTGCCCTATTTTAGGAAAGGAACTTTTTCTAGGTAGTATATATATACTTAGGATCCCAAAGTGAGATCGAACCAGCACAATCAAGCACATGAGTCAATCACTCTACCATTTGAGCCACAGTAGATATATATATATATATATATATATATATATATATATATATATATATATATATATATATATATATATATATATATATATATATATATATATATATATATATATATATATATATATAAATATTTCATTTTTTTTATTTGGAGAGGATTTGATTTTCTTCAGAGAGGGTTCTTTAATACTTGTATCTACATCATTCTGAAATATATATATATATATATATATATATATATATATATATATATATATATATATATATATATATATATATATATATATATATATATATATATATATATATATATATATATATCCTGAACTATATGTAATAATTTGTTGGTTCCTAATTTTAATCATTTCTTTCATCTGTCCATGCATACAGCAAAAACCTAAACTACAAAAGAAAACTTATTTAAAGTTTCCACTAATATCCCTTTAATTGCGAAAAGTTAAAAAAAAATTTTTTAATTAAGTTTTATAATTTCATTACCTATATCTCAATTGTAATTGAAATGTATTAAAGTTATATTTATTCCTTACATCTCCATTTTCTCGTTCAACTTCAAATGATTTTACAGTAATGTCTGAATCAAACTTTGCAGTCTTTTGGGCACTACCACATTTCATGGTATTTAATAAAAAAACATTTATTTCTGTGTGTAGGAGGAACATGGCAAAAATTACTTTTTTCACTAAAGAGTAGCCATCTTCCATCTAGGATAGTGTTTGTTGAATCAATTAAGCTTACTTTAAGATTGAATATTTCATTCAACAGGAGGGAGGCCAGTAATATCTCTTCTAGCAGAAGTTCATAGCCTGGTTTGAGAGCACTTATCATTTGCTTTTATTCCTTTGTCTCTGCAGCACTGAAAGAAATGTTTACATAAAAATTTCTTTTGCAATGAATGAATGTTTTTTTCCCTTTTTCGTATGGCTGTTGTTTGCATAGTAAAATAGCCTTTTAGAAGCAGAACCAGTTGAGACTTTATGGGGTTCTGAAATGGTGATGTAGGGCCTATTTAAGCAAGTGAACTGCCTTGTGATGAAGATGAAAAAGTAAAAAGAGGTAATCTGATTTGTAATATTTTCTGCAGAAGTGAAAGGTGATCATTATCTATAGTCAATGGCTAATTAACTAGAACACTTTCTTCCTTTAATTAACGTACAATAGCTGTTATATATATATATATATATATATATATATATATATATATATATATATATATATATATATATATATATATATATATATATATATATATATAATTATTTTATATATTGTAATACAGCAGATAGGATACCTGTTATACCATGGCAATGTTCCACCAATCAGTAAGGCCTGTATCACACTGCAATATCAGTCATTCAGGTTATGAAAAGTCAAACTAAGTATGCTAGAAAACTAAATAATAATAGTAATAGTAATAATAATAATAATAATAATAATAATATTAATAGGCATAATTGAAATGAAAGCTAAATAATAATAATACAAATGTCAAAACATTTGCATTGGCATCAATGTTTCAATATATCGGTATTTCCATATATCAAAGGTCAGACAACTTCTTAACCTTAACCCCGTATATATATATATATATATATATATATATATATATATATATATATATATATATATATATATATATATATATATATATATATATATATATATATATATCATGGCCAGACATTATTTTTCTAGTAAATACAGGTACTAACTTTATAACTTACTTTTTTAAATAATTTTTTCTCAGGAGTCTGTAATGGTTTGAAGAAGCTTTTAATAGTTTTTTGAGCCATTAGTACTGAGGAAGATCAATATTTTTTTCCAGGATATCTTCTATAGCTCATAGACTAGAAAAATATTAAAATATTTAAAAAGAAAAAGTTTGAAACTTCTTAAATACTGAAACAAATGATAAGAATTAAATTATTTATTATTTATGTATTCCAATTCATATAGAGAAAACATTTTCAACTCAAAACTAAAAATTTTATTCATTAATTGTTAGTATATTAATTATGGTATAATAAATTCATGTTAGAATTTTAATAATATAAAATCTAGTCATTGATTGCTATTTTTATAGATTAATTACTAAAGAGGTTCCAATTATAATACAAAGCATTGAATAAACAGTGCAATTCAAATATAGGACATAGGAACATAGGAACTGGCTACAAAAAATTATAAATTTTTATTAAGAAATTTTTTTTTAAGTTGATTAAACTTTACTCAAATAGCTTTCATGCCATTTCATATCACACTTATTGTTCATTAGAATAATTTGAAAGTATATTTTCAATAATAAAATCTCAACAGCGCATGGTATTGTACCATACAATTATCACAAATAGGTAATTGATTAGGTAGCATATCGCTATTATATACAACCCACACTTTAGGTCAACTCACGGTAAACAATAATATATATATATATATATATATATATATATATATATATATATATATATATATATATATATATATATATTATATATATATATATATATATATATATATATATATATATATATATATATATATATATATATATATATATATATATATATATCGAATTCAGATTTGGTCATCAATTTATTGATTAGTATTACGTTAGAATAAGATATAAATAGAGTATTATAGAAATAATATGTATACAATTTAAAAGATATTTAGGCCCATGTGCATTACTACAAAACTGCCTACGTGTTTAACTTCTATTTAATTATAAATTATAATTATACTTTTTTAAGTTGCTATCATGCACATGACAAATAATAAAAACATAAAATGGAACAACAAATAAAAACATCTGAATTATAATATTTCTTAATTAATTTGTACAACAATACCCTGATCACCAAATTTATGTGAAATTTGTGAATTAAATTTAGCGGCAAATACCAGTGGCGGCAAGTACTGGCCAAGTAGGGATGTTGGAAAATAGTATCGATTATCAAAAATATCGATGAAATTTTTTCATTATCGTACTATATCGATAATATTTTTACACACTTTATCGGCTACCATAGACTTTATAATTTTTCCCATTATTTGAGTTCGATATTTTTCTGATGTTTTTAAATTTAGAGCTTATTGCAATATATATATATATATATATATATATATATATATATATATATATATATATATATATATATATATATATATATATATATATATATATATATATATATATATATATATATATATATATACATATTAGATAAATAGTATGATAGTATCAAATAACCTTTAATATAATATAAATTATATAAATAGCTATATATCTTTGATATACACAGTAGGAAAACTGAAAAGATAAATGAAGATATTATTTAGTAGAAGTAAAATAAATTCATAATTTCAAGAAAAGGTATTTGCTTACTATATAAAAGGTACTTTGACATATTTGTACTCATTAAAAAATAACGAAAAATTGACTTTGATTCTTAATTAACGGTAATTCACAAAGAGAAATATTAAAAATTTATTGCAATCTGTAAATAAAACTGCTCTTAACTTTCAGCTTTCTTTCTCGAAAATTCCTTAAATTATCAACTTAAATTAAATTCGTATACTTTAATAATTTTTATCACTTACATTGACCTACATTTTATTTGTATTTCAGTGTAGACAAATACCCCCTCTCGCCCCTCTGCGTTTAGCACCATCACATAAAATTCCTTCTAGTCCGTAAGGGCATAAAACTATAGGTCGGTAAGGTAGGAAAGCATATTACCAGTTTAACTCGACTAGCTGCTGTCGTAAGAAATAATGACGATTTGAGGGAATGTAACAAGACTCTAGATGACACAGGAAATGAGAGTTTAGTAGCGATTTCAAGACCTTAGAGAGAATATAGAAAATAATTATAGGGCGATTGCTAAAGTCTTTGGAAGCTACCCTTCTTCGGAATTAACTGGATATAGCACTAACAGAGAATGTTAATGTTAATGCATAGAGAGTCAAGTTAAACGAGGGCAAGTGTCATCTTCGAATGACATTCCCTTAAAAAAAGGGGAGAATGTCATCTGGGTAGCTAGCCATCCTGACGCTCATAGATATTAGTATCCAATTAACTTAATTTTAAATAACTTAGGCAATGACATGAGAGGCTTGAGAAGTGAATGAGAGGAAGGATCACTGTAATAGAATAGGAAATACCAGATTCTCTCTGGGTGGAATTAACAAAAAGAGGAAAGCAGAAGAGATTCATTCATTCATTAGGAGTAACTATAGCTTCAAATCCATCAGAGTGAATAAGAGAAGGAAAGACATATGTTTTCAAAAGATGTGATAGGGGGGTAAAAAAAATTTTCAATTTGAGAAAATACTTTTAGCACGTAGAATAATATCCCTGCAAGCAAATCCAAAACAACAACAAGTAAACTAAAGAAAAATAATAAAACATGAAATCTAAGATATTCAAAAATATTCTTAAACAAACTTTTCACAACTAAGCAATACTGATATTTCTTTATATAGTTTGTTTCGCATTTTCTTTTTCCATTCTATTTATATATTTATTTACACCTTAAAAACTTTTCTTCATCTTTAAGACATTCTAAATAATAAAGTGTTAAATATTAAAACTATATCAAATAAAATTTTATTACCAAGGTCAAAATAAATGCAAGTTTTACATATATACAGTATATATATATATATATATATATATATATATATATATATATATATATATATATATATATATATATATATATATATATATATATATATATATATATATATATATATATATATATATATATATATATATTGGGATTCAGAGGCAATATCACAAATATTTTATATTATACATATTACTTGTTATTGATTAAGTGAACAATATATTATTTCAATGAGACACTATGTGACAAGAGCAAGCTGATGGAAACCTGTAGACATCAATAAAAAGTCCCTTGAACGGATCACAAGGATCATAGGACAGCAGACGATGATAAGCAAACTTTTGGGTGCAGTGACTTTTGTAACAAGGAGCTAATACACGACAAGCAGATTCAGGAAATATACAGGATTCGAGTCTGGCTGTCTGGGTGTAATAATGAACTTTGTTTACTATAACTCTCCAATGACCTTCAACGTTTTTGGCTCTCTTAGGTTTGATATAGGACACGAATGATGGGCATATATATCCTTCAGGACCTTCCCAATGGGAAATATCAAAAGGTGTCGGTCCGGCAGACGCACCTGAATAATACCTGTAATCAAAGTACTCTTCTTGTTCCCTATTAACCATTGCCACAAGGTCGTTCGCTGACTGTTCAGGGACATCTGAATACTTCTTCAGAAAGAGGTAATCGGTTTCTATTGCACTTTTTATTTCGTATAATGGATATTCTTTGTCTTCTAAGCAGTAATTGGTGCCATTATAAGAACAAGGAGGAGGGATAGTAGGATTACAATAAGGATTCTTGTATATTGGTAGATGTGGTGAAGGAATTGGTGGGTGTGTCAAAACAAGTCCTGAAGGGATGTGAGAAGATGTTGAACTAGCTGGCCCAATGTAACACAGAATCGATATCTGCGAAATAAAGAAGAATGAACAATGGTAAATAAAAAGTAATTATATATATATATATATATATATATATATATATATATATATATATATATATATATATATATATATATATATATATATATATATATATATATATATATATATATATATATATATATATATATATATATATATATATAATATATATATATATATATATATATATATATATATATATATATATATATATATATATATATATATATATATATATATATATATATATATATATATATATATATATATATATATATATATATATATATATATATATATATATATATATATATATATATATATATATATATATATATATATATATATATATATATATCTCCAGTGGAATTAGAATTATTGAATGACGTGCTTCTGTTATTATGTAAATATTCTGTAAAGGTAACAACGGGAAATTATTCATTGTTTCATATTAGAATTATATATTTTTCAATCATATCTTATTAGAAATAATTATTCCTGTTATTACCAATATTAACCTCAAGAGAAACATCACAAAAGATCATAAAGTTTTTATGTTGGGATGCCAGGAAAATATCGATACCGAAATAATCGAAAAAAATATCGAGTGATATTTTTTATTCAATATATCAGCGAATCGATAGTTTGTTTCTGATAATTGACAGCACAATATTTTTTTATTATCATTTTTAAAATCTTGATTTTTTAATTAGTGTTAAAAAAAAAATTATATAAAAATATATATATATATATATATATATATATATATATATATATATATATATATATATATATATATATATATATATATATATATATATATATATATATATATATATATATATATATATATATATATATATATATATATATATATATATATATATATATATATATATATATATATATATATATATATATATCGGCTGTCGTCGGGAGTGGTCGATCGTACTTAAAAACAGATGAGATAAGAAAAGAAAGAAGCATCAAATAGAACATTGAGATGAGAAGAGAAGAGAAGAGTTTGGATTAGGAGACAGGGTTGGGTCATGCGACAGAGTCAAAAGCAAGGGCGACAGGGCTAGCAACCTGGTCCTATAATTATTGCTTTTTGCTTGTAACAATTAGAGGACCAGTATGGGAAACCACAGATCCGAGAAGCATGATCTTCTGGAGAACTATTTGAGAAAGTGTTTAGAAGTTAGATGGAGAAGGAGCTAGTCTCACTGAAAGGGTGAAAAACCTACCTGGAAGTTTAAATAAAATTAAAATAAAACTCAAGGATTGGCACTGAAACTATCGAGCCGAAAAACATGATTTTTAAGAGCATTTTTAAGAACAGGTGGCTAAATATGTTGGTCCCACTGACAGGGTGAAAACACTCCCAGAGAATATATATATATATATATATATATATATATATATATATATATATATATATATATATATATATATATATATATATATATATATATATATATATATATATATATATATATATATATATATATATATATATATATATATATATATATATATTTCTTTTCATCTACACAGTTTATAGAATTCACAATACAATATATAAATGACATATAATTTTAAAAATAAATAGCTTCACTTTTAAATTTGTCTTTTACTTAATTCAGAATTAAAACAAAAACTAAAGCTAAATAGGAGACAACAGAAAGAAATAAAGAATAATTAATAGCAGACAAGTTTTAGGGTCCACTCAATAGAAATATCTGAATTTTTCTAGTTTGTTGGTTAATGCATTCATCTATTGCATCTTTTATGTGCTAAATCTCCTCTCTTACAATGTGCATGTTTCAACCATAAGTTATAACTAATCTTATCTATACAGACTAAAAGTAATAATAGTAATAATAATAATAATAATAATAATAATAATAATAATAATAATAATAATAATAATAATAATAATAATAATAATAATATAATAATAATAATAATAATAATAATAATAATAATAATAATAATAATAATAATAATAATAATAATAATAATAATAATAATAATAATAATAATAATAATAATAATAATAATAATAATAAAAATCATCAATAATTCGCTTATCTGATTTTTTAAATAATGTTATTCTCCTTTTCATAAAATTTTGGGGTCATATAAAAAATTTCCTGTCAAAATTTCACATTACTTTCGATTTATATGAAAAATTCATGATAAAAAGGTGGTATAAAATTGTTTTTCGTAAGTCCTTTGAAGAAGTTTATGCTTATTAACAGAAATTGACGATGTTATCAAAATGGCAAAATTTGAGATGTTTTTGTTAGCATTTTAAGAACATTAATAGGCTTCTCAATGTCCATTTCAGACAGGTACCCATCAACGTCAGTGAATCAGGAAAAGATATCAATCAACAGGTATCTTAGACACACCCACACCCACTCACACCCACCCACGTACATTTATATATATATATATATATATATATATATATATATATATATATATATATATATATATATATATATATATATATATATATATATATATATATATATATATATATATATATATATATATATATATATATATATATATATATATATATATATATATATATATATATATATATATATATATATATATATATATATATATATATATATATATATATATATATATATATATATATATATATATATATATATATATATATATATATATATATATATATATATATATATATATATATATATATATATATATATATATATATATATATATATTATATATATATATATATATATAT
>SEYY01001046.1:62500-67500 GCA_009176605.1 Armadillidium nasatum
TATTATTATTATTATTATTATTATTTTTATATTATTATTATTATTATTATTATTATTATTTATTATTATTATTATTATTATTTATTATTTTATTTTTATTATTATTTATTATTTTTATTTTTATTTTTATTTTTATTTTTATTTTTATTTTTATTTTTATTTTTATTTTTATTTTTATTTTTATTTTTTTTTTTATTTTTATTTTTATTTTTATTTTTATTTTTATTTTTATTTTATTTTTATTTTTTTATTTTTATTTTATTTTTTATTATTTTATTATTTTATTATTTTTATTATTTTATTTTATTTTTATTTTATTTTTTATTTTATTTATATTATTTTAATATTTTATCATTGTTATTGTTATTGTTATTGTTATTATTATTATTATTATTATTATTATTATTATTATTATTATTATTATTATTATTATTATTATTATTATTATTATTATTATTATTATTATTATTATTATTATTATTATTATTATTATTATTATTATTATTATTATTATTGTTATTATTGTTATTTTATTTATTGTTATTGTTATTATTGTTATTATTGTTATTGTTATTATTGTTATTGTTATTATTGTTATTGTTATTGTTATTATTGTTATTGTTATTATTATTGTTATTGTTATTGTTATTGTTGTTGTTGTTGTTGTTGTTGTTGTTGTTGTTGTTGTTTATTGTTATTGCCATTGTTATTGTTATTGTTATTGTTGTTGTTGTTGTTGTTTCTGCTGTTGCTGATGTGGTTCTATATCTGTGGAATTTTTTGATGATGTAGTTTTTGTTATTTTTATTGCTGTTGTTTTTTTTCTTCTTCATTCTTTTTATTTTTTTTTTTATTTTTTTTCTTATATCTCATTTTTTTTATTAGATTCAAATTTCACTTTACTCTTATCTCCGAGTTTATCATTTTTGGTTTTCTTATTACAGTTATACCCTTTTTGTTTCTTTTTCGTTCTTTTTCACAGTTTTCTTATCTTTCTATTTCTTGAATATATAATTTCTATCATAATTGCTTCTGTGTCAAGGTTGATTTTTGTTCTAAATTTCCCATTCACTTTGAATTAATTAAACAAACATGTTAATATTAATTGAAAGATTCAAATAACCAACGAATTTGTATGTTTGAAGGTAATCTTATTCATTGATCCTTGGCAACAATTTGTCAAAGGAGTTCAGGCTGGAATAGCCTGTGTTCAAATGGGATTTGATGGATGGATGAAAAGAAACTAAAAAAATATGTAAGGAATATTAAACATTTAAGAGAGTGTATTTTTATATAAGCATGAGTGACGTCATTTCCATTTTTATCCAATGTCAGTGACTGAAATGGCAGAAGAAATTTCAACATAAAATTGGAAAACAAAGGATTTGAAAATAGTTATCAAACATTATAAAATATCAACTTAACGCCCAAAATTCACATTCCGAACTTATAAATGAAAATCATGTCTCTCTCTTAATGATTAAAATTCTTTCCTTACTTCAAAGCACTTTTATTTTAGCAATGTATGTTTAAAAACTCTTTGAAAATAACGGATATAAAGTATAATTGGGTACTTGTGTGGACAACTTTAGTAAACTTTGAAAAATATTCATTTAACATATGTAAATCTAAAGATAAGTTACGTTTGTCTATATAAGTAATTACAAAAGTGTATAGAATATAAAAAATATCATGTCTGATACTTCTCAAATAGCTATCGAGGCAGTCTAGTTTCATCTCATTTATAATTAACTATATAAACGCAAGGAAATTAACAATTTAAGAGAAATCATTGATGTTTGCAGAAAGAAGAATTAACCTCTTTCCAAGCTTTTAAAAGACTCAAGGAATGCAAAAAAAATTCTTCGTTTTTTGTCTTTCTAAAAAAGACTTGTTTCTGAATCTAATTAAAAATGGATCTCTTTATAGCATAAATGTTAAATATTTGTAAGATTTTATTGGCAGGAAGCATACTATCCAAGAGTCCTATAAATTTTGACACCCATGGTACGAGTTGGCATTTTCTGGTAATTTTAGGTTTTGGCAATTTCCAAAAATCGAAAAAAAACGACATTTTATTAGATTTGAAATAAAATTATTTTTAATAGGATAATTATTTAAATCAATGGGGGACACATCCACCTCAGTTCTCTCTCATAGCTAAGACCTTAACCCGTCATATTAAGAATTATCGTGTTTTCTTTTACCTCCATATTCAGGGCTATTTTGCGTCATGTGAAGGGCATGGAGTCCTTATATATAACAAAAATGATTATGGCAGATTTAAAAGTTAAAAATGACTAAAAATTATTATTATTATTATTATTATTATTATTATTATTATTATTATTATTATTATTATTATTATTATTATTATTATTATTATTATTATTATTATTATTATTATTATCATTATTATTATTATTAATATTATTATCATTATTATTATAATTATTATTTGCATTATTATTATTATTATTATTATCTTATTATTATTAGTAGTAGTATTGCTATTTATAACGAAATATTTGTGAACTTAATTGTGAAATATTGCAAACTTCATAGTATTGAAAATCTAAAATTCCGCTACAAAAAAAAATATCGCAATAACTTTAAAATGGTTTACTTTAAACTTTAAAAGTAATAAATAATATTTGTGATTTGTAATAACACTGACTAACGTATTTAAAATTGTATGAAATCTATAAGTTGACAGTTAGATGCACTAAAACTTTGACCGTAAAATTTATGGTAATTTGACGGTATTTCGCGCTGCCAAACAAACACCGTAAAAAATACGGCCACCGTTTCTGAAAAAAAAAATAAAATAAAATAAAAATAAAAAATCATTGTTTTTTTTTTTTTTTTTTGTGCAAAAACAATCACTATATATTTTGCTGCATTTAGTTGGATGATCGAAATGCCGGCACATTACCGTAAATTTTACTGTCAAAATTGTTTAGAAAGATTAAAAATAAAACAGCAAATAGTTATATATATATATATATATATATATATATATATATATATATATATATATATATATATATATATATATATATATATATATATATATATATATATATATATAATATATATATATATATATATATATATATATATATAATAATAATATGATAAATAATTATTATAGAGTCGAAAAGTTTCTTGAAGAAGTTCTCCTTATATATGTATAGATCTATTTTTTCACACACACACACACACTCACACACACTATATATATATATATATATATATATATATATATATATATATATATATATATATATATATATATATATATATATATATATATATATATATATATATATATATATATATATATATATATATATATATATATATATATATATATATATATATATATATAAGGCTCTTATGTTTAAATATTAAAGCTTGTAATTAAAACATTTAAAACACCTGAACATCATGAACACTTACTTTTAAACTTCAATAGAAACTGTGAATAAAATAACAAAGAACATTTCTTGAGTCAAACATTATGTAACTCTGAAGAATCCAAAGAAAAGAGAATAAAGCGATGCTCCACTATTAAAAGACTCACAGGAATCTCTCCCACAAATGCAGATTACGAACTACAATGCGAGGAAAAATTATTATTAAAAAAATATATTTATATTGGAAATTTAAATTATAAATAAAGAAATACAGAAGTAAAGTGAAATTTTTTCATCGCAGATTTGACAGTATATAGGAAGGATGAAATACAGTATGCTCATATTGCCACATACCAATAATCACACATAATTCGTGTATTTCGATGAACTTAGATCGGTCACTTTCCTCGACTACTTGAATATGTAGAAATGTGAAGAAACTACCAAATATGTAAAGAACCCCAACGCAAGGACATTAATTCAAGCTATTAAAAAGTAGGGAGAGAATTCCACAACTCATTTGATTGAATAGAAGGAAATGCCAAAGATAACAATTGTTGAAACTGAAACTGTGGTAATTGCAGGATATGGAAAGAGAACCAACGTCAAGGACAACAATTCGAGTTATTAGAAAGTAAAGGACGACTTATATTTTCAGTCTCTGGAAACCAGGGTTGGGGATTTTTTTGAATTTTTTTATATATATGAATCAAATTTAAAAAATCATGATTTTTTTTTTTTTTATTGATTTTTTAAAAAAATTTTAGTTGTCTTTTTTATAAGTAAGTTCATTCGCCTAAGTAAAAATGAATAAGTAAATAAGTAAATATAATTAGCTAATTAGCTTAATTAAGTAGATTATTTAAATTATAATTTTTTAAAAGAACAAGCAATTTGAAATTTTTTTTTAATTTAAATATATCGAAAATGAAACTGATAGAACCAATTGAGTGTATTTAAATTTTAATTTACATTATATATTTTTATTTTTAAGAATATTTTATGGTTCTGTGCTGTTATTTTATTAAGATAAATATTAAAATAAAAAAATATTCATTTTTAGCGTTGGAACTCTCAGAAATTAAATTTTGAAGAAAAATAAAACATTAATTTCTATAATTAGAAAATAAGTTAGATAAAATAAGAGAGTTTGACCTTTGAATATAATATTAAATGTAAGTGAATTGGTCTGATTAAATCAATTATTAAAAAAAAAAAAATCATCTTGGAAAAACTAAGATTTTGTTGTAGATTGCTGAATGCTGGCACATTTCAAACCTTGGATGTCTTTTATTTATTTATTTTTACATAATTCTATGGAACAAGTGAACTACAATAAACTTTCTTGATTATGTTTATATTTATATGTACTAGATAGCTTATATATTTTTTAATAAAATAAAATTTGTGATTAAAAGGGTTGTTGCGTCACGGTCTTACTAGTACAGCTTCCAAATAAATAAATAAATAAATAAATAAATAAATAAATAAAAAATAATTAAGTTAAAATGTATATTTCTATTGCAATTTTAAATTAATAAATTTTTATATATCTCACTCTCCTTTTTCAGTAAATATCTA
>SEYY01001046.1:72500-75000 GCA_009176605.1 Armadillidium nasatum
AGAGTCTAGCATAAAACTTTGATTTTTTAATTTCTCTCTTTGGTGTCTATATTTTTGCATGTGTCCTTCTATCTAGTTTCGTTTTCAGATGTTTTATGTAGCAGATGTTGTAGAGGTTAAACGTTCATTTATTCAAACAATAGAGATATTCTTGTGGTTTTGTTCTGTCTCCAACACTTTTTTCTGAATTTCATTAATGATTTTCTATATGTTCTTTCGTCCCCTGTCCACTCTTATGTCAAAAATTAAACCTGTCGTTTCTATTGAAAGAAAGTTCATTCCAGAGCAAATAGCAAATGCTATGAGGAAAGCCTCTGAGGATCTACCTTTGATCTTTCACTCATCTTAATTGGGACAAAGAAAAAGTAGTTGTTTCCTAATCGACAAATACTAACATCATCTACTCAACATAATCTTTCATACAACTACATCTTTAAAAATATATATTTCAAACCTTCTGTTGTTCTTTTATCGCAATATTTCATAGAAAAATCACATCTTTCTCTCTCTCTCTCTCTCTCTCTCTCTCTCTCTCTCTTTCTCTCTCTCTCTCTCTCTCTCTCTCTCTCTCTCTCTCTCTCTCTCTCTCTCTCTCTCTCTCTCTCTCTCTCTCTCTCTCTCTCACGTTAGGCATGGTATAATAGTGAATAGAAGGCAAAAGTTACTAATGAGAAGTAGTAAAAAGGTTGGTAGAAAAAGTCTAGAGGAATACCACTTTTAATAGATTTAAGGGATGAGCAGTGGCCTTCTATCAGAAAACTTACTGAAGCTATTTGGAATCATCTGGGGTTATATATATATATATATATATATATATATATATATATATATATATATATATATATATATATATATATATATATATATATATATATATATATATATATATATATATATATATATATATATATATATATATATATATATATATTATAACAATTAAATTATGATTATGTGAAATATACTTTTGCTTCTACAGAAGCGCATCAAATTTATTTATATATTAAAAAAGGTTCAGAAATTTCGCCATGCGTGAACCTTTTCTTTTACACACGTTTGATTATTTGATTAAACCTTTCTCGCTGTGTCGACATTTTGGTTTTCCGCTTTTATTTTTGTTTGTTTGTTTACTTCTGTCTTTGTGTTTGTCGGTTTGTGTGTGTGCTGTTTTTATCTAGTCTGTGAACTGTGAATAAGTTATAATCTTAATCACGAGATGATGGAGTCAAGTCCTCCTTATTTATAATTCAAATATTCTTTTTGATACTTCAAGTCTTCCTTTATAGTTCAAGTCTTCATTATTTATAGTTCAAGTCTTCCTTATGTATATATAGTTCAAGTTCCCTATTTATGTTTTAACTATTCCTTTTGATAGTTCAAGTCTTCCTTATTTATGGTTCAGGTCTTTCTTGTTTAAAGATCAAGTCTCCTATTTATGTTTCAAATATTCATATTGATAGTTCAAGTCTTCCTTATTTATGGTTTAAGTCTTCTTTATTTATGGTTCAAGTCTTCCTTATTTATGGTTCAGGTCTTATTATATATTCTTCAAATATTCCTTTTTATAATTCAAATCTTCCTTACTTTTATAGTTTGTCTTCCCTATCTATAACTAAATTTTTTTTATTTATAGTTAAATTCTTCCTTACTTATAGTTTAATCCTTCCTTATTTATAGTTCAAGTCTTCCTTATTATGATCTAATTATGATATCCTATGACCATTTATTAATATTTTGTAAAAGAAAAATGACCTCACGGATGCAAACCTTTTCTAACGATACACAAGAAAGCACTAACAAACACAGAAAACATACACAGAAAACAAACACAGAAAACATACATAGAAAACAAACACAGAAAACATACATAGAAAACAAACACAGAAAACATACACAGAAAACAAACACAGAAAACATACATAGAAAACAAACACAGAAAACATACATAGAAAACAAACACAGAAAACATACATAGAAAACAAACACAGAAAACATACATAGAAAACAAACACAGAAAACACTAACAAACACAGAAAACATACACAGAAAACAAACACAGAAAACATACATAGAAAACAAACACAGAAAACATACACAGAAAACAAACACAGAAAACAATTTTGACTGAATCCTTATAAAAGGATTTTAAGTGAGGTCACACGTTCATCTTGAAGTGAGAGTTAATATATTCAGTCATGAAAACAGAAATATTCCTTAACAAAGAAGTTACAGAAAAGTTGGTATCACAGGAAAAAGTATTTTGCTGTCATCACCATCACATATGAAATGTGACGACCTGTCACCCCTTGGGTTGGTTTCACGATTCAGCCAATCATTCTAGAACTCCGATTCCAATTTGCCACTTTGAGATTCTTGAGCTCCAATTTCGATTCTGTAAGTCCTATTTCATGATTCCGCTATTCCGTAGCTCCGATTTCAATCCTGCGATCCCGTGACTCCCTAGCTCCGATTCCGATTCAGCGACTTTGAGATTCCGGAG
>SEYY01001046.1:77500-80000 GCA_009176605.1 Armadillidium nasatum
ATATATATATATATATATATATATATATATATATATATATATATATATATATATATATATATATATATATATATATATATATATATATATATATATATATATATATATATATATATATATATATATATATATATATATATATATATATATATATATATATATATATATATATATATATATATATATATATATATATATATATATATATATATATATATATATATATATATATATATATATATATATATATATATATATATATATATATATATATATATATATAATATATATATATATATATATATATATATATATATATATATATATATATATATATATATATATATATATATATATATATATATATATATATATATATATATATATATATATATATATCCATTTTGTAATTAACGAACAGAATAAAGTTTTTCTTCTAATTTTAATGTCATTATATTAACATTTGTTAATTAAGAAATCAAAAATTTTACGGGTTTAAAGTCAGCTCAGTTAACTGTTTAATTATTTTTAAATTTTAAAGTATATTTAGTTTTTTTTTTTTTAAATAATTAATATATAATTAAAAAATAATAATATATAATTAGAATAATTTGATTTAGCATATATATATATATATATATATATATATATATATATATATATATATATATATATATATATATATATATATATATATATATATATATATATATATATATATATATATATATATATATATATATATATATATATATATATAGTTTTATGAATACACCTAACTTTCGAGTCCCAAGGAATCAATAGGACATATTTTTAGCTAGACAAACTAACATTTTATAATTTAATATTTTACATTTGACTCAACAAGGACGTAGCCTCACTGAATCTGAAGATGACCGAAAAGAAAATGAAATTTCTTTATGTATATATGACTATGTGATGGCTAGTTATCAAACCAAATAGGAGAGGTCAGTATGATGGGAGATAGCAACAGCAGTTGATAGAAGAATTGTTGTATTGAAGCAATGGAAATGATACATCCTAAGTTTTTCTTAAAATTGCACACCGAAATGGAATGTAACTTCACTTATTTTAAAACCCAGAGAAATTCCAAACATATCCTAAGTGTACGTTCCAGATAGTTCACACAAGTCATTTGAACTGTCCGAGAAGGATAGTCTCCTTTTCATGTGCGATTTATGTTATATTGGGATTTTTTTGACTTAAGAGCGATGTTGGGTAAATAAGAAAATAGTAAATACTTTTCTTTATCAATATTTTGATCATTTTTCAAAATACTCCACAAAAAAAAAAAAAGAAAAAAAAAAATTTCATTTTCAACAATCTAACATACTATGAAAGAGAAACATTTTTGAATTGGTAAAAGGGAAGACAGAAGGGGTTGGGAATTCCGAATCGAAAAGAGCATACGATTGTAAAATCTTAAACATTATTTTTGATTACGTATATAGGATATATTGTTTCTATACGTAAATTTTATGAAAATTTCGGACAGGCTTAAAAACCTCTTGAAATATCACACCCGAGAAGCTCTTACTTGTATCATAAGAATATTTAATCGCCGTTTCAAAATATTTTAATCTAGTCTCCTTATCGCTCTTTCCGCAACTAAATTGTCATTTCCTCAGATATACTTTCTCTTGACCCAGTTTTTCTTTCTTTTTATTTTTTTTTAAATTCACAAATAAACTTGTATTACATCTTTCGTCAAACACTTCCAATTTCTTTCGTCTTTATTCATTAACTCTGTTCCACTGATTGAACAATTTGGGAACTTTTCCACCATGTTTCAACCGATAAGTCGTATAATTCAGAATAGTATTACGTTGATAGCAAAAAAAAAAAAAAAAAAAAAAAAAAAAAAAAAAAAAAAAAAAAAAAAAATATATATATATATATATATATAATATATCCATGAAAGAATTACGATAAAAAAAGTATTTAATTTTAAAAAATATAAATAAATACGTTTTTTTTAATAATTTAATTAAAAAAAAATTTATTATAATATATATATATATATATATATATATATATATATATATATATATATATATATATATATATATATATATATATATATATATATATATATATATATATATATATATATATATATATATATATATATATATATATATATATATATATTTCCATGGACTGCGATGCATAACAGACGCAACGCTTATTGTAGACGCGCTAGTGCACACTGGTTACCAAAAGAAATACATACAGAACATGTGCAACTATATAAATGTATGTGTAAGATATGCATTATCGATGCAATGATTTCGATATCCATTTCAAAATCGATATTTATATGTGCAAAACAGGAATATAAAATGAAAACGGACCGTAATTATTTAAAATTTAAAGCGCTTAAAAAATAATTTATCCTTTACATACCTTATATTCATGCTGTCTTAGAATCCCAAAATCCTTCAGTTTAGGAGATAAATGATAATAATAAATAGGGGAC
>SEYY01001046.1:87500-90000 GCA_009176605.1 Armadillidium nasatum
AATAACAGCGATAATTATTACTGGTATTATAATAATATAATAATAATAATAATAATAATAATAATAATAATATAATAATAATAATAATAATAATAATAATAATAATAATAATAATAATAATAATAATAATAATAATAATAATAATAATAATAATAATAATATAATAATAATAATAATAATAATAATAATAAAACAATACTACTACTACTACTACTACTACTACTAATAATAATAATAATAATAATAATAATAATTATAATAATATAGTTCTTTCATTTTTTAATTCTTTCATTAATTCTGCTACAACAAAAATAGATTTTACTCGTTTGCTCTTACTGTTGTCCTCGTTATTTATTCAAAGTCTGAAATGAAAATTGAATTAGTAGTAGTAGTGGTCATTCTCTTTCCCTTCTTCCTCTCCTAGTATAAAATCATACTAGAATAAGTTACATAATGTTAATTAATATACTTTGTATTTAAAAAGGAATACTCGCTTTGAAAAAAATGTCCCAACAAATTTTTTCCGTCATTTTCTTATTACAAAATAAATCGATGAAGCGACTTTTTTATGCTTAACATGTCTTTTCTCTATTGAAAATTTTACTGTGACATTTTTGCTCACTTGTCCCAACGATTCGTTTGGACATTTTTTTGCAGTGTGGTAACTTCGGCATTTACTGCATAGAACGGATCTGTTGTTAAGAGAGAAAGCTCATCTGTCACACTAAATAAGAAATAATCTACAAATAACTAAACGAACTTATTGCACGTGATGTTTCTTGCCTAGAACATGTCTGCTCTAAGAACAGCGAATTTTTCTGTTACATCATTAAAAAATATTAAATAATAACCAACAACATAACGACAAACATAGAAAAGTCGACATTTATTGAATTGATCATAACAGATTGATTATAACAGATTGATCATAACAGATTATTGCATTGATTATAACAGAAATAATCTTATCACTCACGTTCAGAAAGAAAAATAGTTTCTAAACAACACATAGATAGATTTAACAACCTCGACATTTACCGATTTGAACAGATATGTTCAAAGAAAGTGGAATCGTCCATCGGATTAAATAAGTCACAAAATATAACAACAACAAATGCAAAACGGACCAGCCTTGAGTGGACTATAAAGTTTTTGTTAGTCTGTGTTTTGTGAATCTGGGTTTCTGTGATTATAATTATTATTATTATTATTATTATTATTATTATTATTATTATTATTATTATTATTATTATTATTTTTATTATTATTATTACGCATATATTACAATTATATATGAAGCTGTATGGTCTTATTTCAACTAAAGCTTATAAATATTTGTTTAATTATGTTCGCAGAGAAGCTGCCTTCAGAAATTATTCCAGACTCGCCATAAATACATTTTTTTTCAAGAAATTATGCAAAATCTATTTTCCTTAGCATTGTAATTGATATTCTCAATAAAATAATGCAATAATCTCTTGGTTCATCTTACTCATGCCCTTTCTGACACTTTGCTAAAGTTGTCGAGTCTTGGCGTTCTATCGTTTCTTCTGAAGAAACCTCTTATGTTTAACCTTAGCTTAAGCCGAGCTCTTTGCTCAAACTTTTGCCTTTAATTCCACACTAGAAGTTTACACATAACACAATATTTTTTTCTAAGGATGTGATTTCTGTTCTCACTAAGCATAACTAAAAAATTCGTATATATTCCTTCTACAGTTTATAATACTTGAGGTTGGTAAATTATTTGGTCTCTGTCTACCTGTTAAAACATTTCCTACCTGCTAAATCTAACCTGTGATGAAAATAGAGAATCCTCTGTCAATTTCTTAATGTTTTCGCAAGGAATGCACCACAGCTGATCTTTCTCTTCTTTCTGATTATTGGTCCTCTCTACTTTAGCACTTCAGAGCATCTTTTAAACTTTCCTCTTTCGATATCAACCCTTCTCTCTATAGCTTTTGTCTTGATATCTATTTTGGGCGTTTTGGGCAGCTGTTTTAGACGACTACCTTTATTCCTATAAATCTATCAATAATGTTGTTCCTCAGAGTTCTGTTCCATTACCAATGCTTTCTACTTTTCATTAATGACATTCTATCATTTAATTTTTTTTTCCTCTCCTATGCCTAAGACTTCACTCTTCATTACTAATTTTACTAAAAATGGCTTCCCAACCAAAGCAAATAATAATTGAAATTAAGATATCTTTGAAGCAAATGACCAGTGACGTTTCTCGTATTTTTAACTGAGGCAACGAATATATATATATATATATATATATATATATATATATATATATATATATATATATATATATATATATATATATATATATATATATATATATATATATATATATATATATATATATATAATTAATATCTATATAATATATATTATTATAATATTTTTTTATTTTGTTGTTACTAATTATAACATTAATTAATTATAATTATATTATATATAATATATATATATATTATATATATATATATAT
>SEYY01001046.1:95000-152500 GCA_009176605.1 Armadillidium nasatum
GCTTTCCCCTTTCCCTGTCGCGCTAGACATATCGAAAATCTTCGAAAGAATCTGCACAAAGCTTTGATTTCTATACTTCCTTCTGTCGGAATTTGTCATTCTCTCTGATTTCCTTTTCGGTCATTTTATAGCAACTGTTGTAGGTCACCATTCTTCCTTTACCTAATAATAGTTGTGTCCCTCAAGAATCTGTACTATCCCCAACATTTTTTCCACTATTCATTAATAATCTCTATTACTTAATCATCTATCTACTCCTATGCTGATGACTCCACCCTTCATTACTTTTTTCAATTTGAAAGACATCCCTTATAAAAGCAGTTAATTGACGCAAGGAAGGGTCCTTTGGAGCAACTGACCTCCGATTTTCAAACTGGGGCAGAGAAAGTATGGTCGTTTTCAATGCCTCATAAACTCATCTCCTCTTATTTCTCTACTCGACACAACTTTCCACATAACTATAACATCTTCGAAAACATACAACTCAAACCTTCATCTGTCCTTAATATTCCTGCTTGTTTTTTTTTTTTCTCGTGTCGTGATCTTTCTTGGAAAGATCATATTACTTCTCTTCTTAACAAACTTCCAAGAAATTGGAAGTTCGGAGGCGCCTTTGGAAGTTTTTCACACCACCCGTTGCTTGCTCTTTATAGTGGTGTTGTTTACCTATGTATGGAGTACGCATCACACATCTGTTCTTTTGAAAGTTCTCTTTGAAAAGGTGGAGTCTAGAGCTTTTCGTCTTATAACCTCTTTTGCTCTCACCAACTCTTTCCAGTCTCTTTCTGACAGTCGAATTGTTGAGTCACTATATTATTGCAATTACAATGGACACTGCTCTTTTGAACTCTCCAATCGCATACCTTCTCTAATGAGAGGGGCTCATGAGGCACCCCTTTCTACACTCTCAACCCTTCTCTGCCAAACATTCTGACCCCAAACTTATCAACTATGTTCAAGCTTACATGTACTCTACTGGAAAAGACTGGAACACACTCCTTTTATCTATTTTCAGAACTTCCTTTGACTTGCGCACCTTCAAAAGCCATGTATCGGGACAAGTAGGCTTTTAACTTGACCACGATTCCTATTTTCCCCAACTCTGGTGGAAATTAGTAGGTTTCTCGCCTTTGCTCACCAGAAAAAAAAAGAAAAAAATATATATATATATATATATATATATATATATATATATATATATATATATATATATATATATATATATATATATATATATATATATATATATATATATATATATTATATATATATATATATATATATATATATATATATATATATATATATATATATATATATATCGGGCTTTTCATCTACGAAAATTAATGCAACTGAACTTACCATAAAAAGCATATCCCTCTCTATAGAATTCACTATTTATCATGCAGACAAACTCTTAAAGTGCTATATTTAAATTTCATTTAATCTCATGTTTTCTAGCATAACCAATTGTTTTTCAAACCTTTGGCACAATGGCATAGTATTAATAAACAATTATACATATGGATAACTCAGCATACGGCGAATTTAGTCAAAATTAATATAAAACAAATCTCTTTATTAGATTTGGGTTTAAATATTTCTCTGATTCAGAGAAAATAGCAAAACTGTATTTGGTCTAAATAAAAAATTAATAAATATATACTATTTATGCTATTTTACAGTAATTTTTCAGTTTCTCGATCATCCAGATCCATTAAAATATTTTTTGCTTAAAGCAGTATGCAAGTACTATAGAAATACTACGAAAAAATAATCTAGACCAAAGTTAATCTAAAAATAAATATGTTATCGGTTTAATGAAAAGAGGAAAGATAAATAGCTATGGAAAATTACTGTCGAGAATAAATCTAATATTAAATGAATACTAGGGTTCTGCATCAGTTGAAAAGAAGTCATAAGTAATTCGTCTGCATCTCTAAACTATCTATAAATCCAATAAGGAGCACTCTACTTGTAATCTCCTTTTCCTTGTATCTAACTCTCTGTCGTCTGTACTTCTGAATTTGGGTTAAATCTTTTGCTGTAGTACTAGATATACCAAAAAAAACTTTCAGCAGAATCTGTATAAAGCTTTGATTTCTTAACTTACTTCTTTCGGTATCTATATTTTTCTTTGACTTCATTTTCTGACGGTCGCAGTTTATCCTTTATCCAACCAATAGTGTTAAACCACAGTATTCTATTCTATCCAAAAATTCATCTCTACTTTTCATTGTTAACCTATCACTCCACAACCCATTCACATTTATGCCGACGATTCCACCCTATATTACTCCTATAACTTCAACTTCAAGTAGCTGACGATAGGAGAGTTTTTTTTTAGTATCACTAATCGGGGCAGGAAAAGCTAGTTTCTCATGCCTCAAAAGCTTAGTCATTTCATTAATCTACTGGACATTACACTTCAACATAATTATAACATCTTGGAAAACTCATAACTTAAACCTATCTTTGTCCTTAACATTCTATGTGAAGCTTTTTCTTATGATTTTCTTAATTATATTACTTCTCATCATACTAAATGAGTTTCTAAGAAGATGAATATTCTCTATGGGAGCATTGTTCGTCCTTCTATGAAGAATATACTGGTAGTCAGACTCTCAACAGATTTTCTTAAAACTGTGAAACCTAGAACTGTTGACTAAACAATTTTCCCTCCTTCACTGGATCTTTCTAATCTTTTTCTACTCGTTGAACTTTGCATCGCTCTCCAATTACTATCGCCATTACGACAGACACTACTCTTCTTAACTCTTTAGTAGCACATAAATTCCTTTGTGAAACTCATCTTCACACACATTTTTTCCTTTACCTGCCCAGTTCTCTGACGCTAGAAAAAACGCCTGTATTCATTGTTGCGTGTATTCAACTGATAAAGTCCAGTAATATCGTTTTAGGGTTTCCTTTGACTTACAATAAAATGACAAATATCCGGTTATTTCATCATGATCTGGATTTAAAAATAGATTTCCTTAACTCTGGTGGATTATTTAGGTCTCCAGACCTTTTCCAAACTAATTTAAGAAACAAAATACGGAAATAAGAAGTTCAAAATTTTATTAAACGTCATAAAAGAATAAAATTCAAAATTCAAAATTTCATCATTTCAAAACTACCTCAAAAAAAAAAAAAAAAAAAAAAAAAAAAAAAATTATTCAATTTATATAATCCCCATCAGTTCCAATAAAACTACGGTCAAAATCAGCCACTCAAGAAAAATCAAACTATAATTTTACTCTATTTCAGAATTAATCCTTTCCCTATTCTCCTTCCAAAATCAAAATATTCCAAAAAAAATAACATGCCACAGTTTAATGCAATATGAAACTTTTCATTGGGTATTTTAATAATACTAATTATTATTATTATAATAAAGAGTAAAGTTCTCTTAAGTGTTATATATATATATATATATATATATATATATATATATATATATATATATATATATATATATATATATATATATATATATATATATATATATATATATATATATATATATATATATATATATAATACTCAAATTAACAAAGACACTCACATGACCATCACTCCTCACATGCACAACATCAGCCACATAGGTCTGAAAAAAATAAAAATCATGAAAGCACATTTGACAACAAACAACCTTCATCCAGAAGCAATTCATTCATTTTACTTAAAATTGCTCAGCCCCTAAGCTAGATTACTCCACCCAATTCCTCTAAACAAAAAAATCTGACCAACCTTATTAATAAAGGACTTTCACCTAAATTTTCACTTATTATCACTGTAAATGGACAAACTTTAAAGACATTTACAAAGAGAAAGATATAAAACACCAAGCACCTTTCCAATTTAAGAATTTTCTATACGAGGGCTTAAAACGCGGCAGTTCTGATACCACGAAAACATTAGTTAAATAGGTCAATGAGTACTACTGTTTATTGAAATATTATACCAGCGCTTTAAGGGTTTACTACATCAGCATTAGCACCGCAGGTTAAAATATTCAGCGCTCTCATATGGCGCTTTGTTTGTTTCTTGCAACTACGCAGAACAGATGTGAAATTGCGGCATTTTAAGCGCTCGTATAAAATGACCAATAACTCTATTATTGGAGCTTCCAAGGCGTTTTAATGGCTAGATTGCAAAGCTTTCAATTCCGAGTATAGATTGATCAAATTTTGGACAGGCATTAACGTTACTGACAAGACGTCTTAAGCGCTCGTATAAAACAGACATAAGGGTAAGAATATTTCCTAAGAAACTATCTGAAATACAAGGACATTACTTAAAATCTTCCGATAGTCCACAGACATAAATAAACCTTCTAATACTAAACATTTTTTTCCCTACTACACACCTACAAACATATTTAAGATCAATATATTATTCACTTTGCCAACAGACCTAACTCATAATCAATCAAACAGCAATGCAAGATCCTTCAAGACAGAAACTCAGGAATAAGTCCTTTCGCTCATCAGAATGCCAGCAAACTGAGAAACTTTAATCAACATGTCATGTAACCCACACACACACACACATATATATATATATAATATATATATATATATATATATATATATATATATATATATATATATATATATATATATATATATATATATATATATATATATTATATATAAAATTGGTCTAATCTCTTTGGTCTCATAAAATCTGATTTCCATTGGTATAATAATAATAATAATAATAATAATAGTAATAATAATAACAGCAATAATAATAATAATATATAATAATATAATAATATAAAATAAATAATAATAAAAAAAAATAATTTTTTTTTTTTTTTTTTATATATATATATTATATATATTATATATATATATATATATATATATATATATATATATATATATATATATATATATATATATATATATATATATATATATATATATATATATATATATATATCCTGGAACAAAAATCAAAAACGGTTTCATTAATAAAAAGTTAATAAAATTTAGGTTATTGCTTTTCAACGTATCCATCCTCTAGATTAACACACTTCAGAAGACAGTGTAACCATCTTCTAAGTCTGTCCCTTTAGAATTCTGTACTATTTAAAGTGCACCACTTCATTCCAGCAATTTATTTTTCAAATGCTCTTAAAGTTTGAGAAACAAAAAGAAGTCTTAAGTGTAAAGGTCAGGACTTGAAGGATTGGGTACGGTTTCCCACCCAAATTTCTGCTTTGTGGCCATTACCATTTGCGAAGAATGAGTAAAAGCATCGTCATAGTAAGGTAAAATCCCTCGATGTTAGTCTCCTCATCTCTCATCTTTTTCTTTACCAATGTGGCTTTCAGTTTTCTCAACACCACATCATAAAATGCAGTGTTAGTCCGTTTTCCATCAAGAAAACCAAACAAGATTACTCCACTAGCAGTTGGCATCTCAAAACATTACCCATGAATATTTTATACTTTGAAGAACCTCTTGGAAGGCTCTGACTCAAATTAATGAATCCAGGCTTCATCACAGTAACAATCCTTTGCATGAAATATTCCTTGTCGAAGTCAATTTTGGAATTTGAAACCTACTTATGTGGTTAGAAAAAAAATTCACCAATGTGGCTTCCAGTTTTCTCAACACCACATCATAAAATGCAGTGTTCGTCCGTTGCAGGTATTAAAATTATACTTTTAATCAAAGCTAGTCATAAAATCCCAGTTTAGTAGGCTTACTGTATATTCCAATATATAACAAACTTATGAGAAGGATGGAGTAATTGTATCTTTCCGCACGTAAATTTAACTTTGTAACTTGCAAGGAATTAAAAACATATTTAATAGAAAATAATTTGTATTTTAAATGATGAGGAAAAGGTTGAAAGAGGGACGTTATTTAAATTTATCCATTAAGTAAAGGCAGGGAAATCATGATAATGATAATGATGATAATAAGTCAAATTCTTTTTAGCATTAATGCAATGAGGTTGAGACGGGCTGCGTAATTTTTATGAAAGATAAATGAATTGCTTTTAGATCAGATTATTTATATAGGTAAAATTGTTATTAACTATATATATATATATATATATATATATATATATATATATATATATATATATATATATATATATATATATATATATATATATATATATATATATATATATATATATATATATATATATATATATATATATATATATAATATTGTATGAACGGTACTTTTTTTGTACAACTATAATAGACAAATGTTAATACCTCAAATATTTTTTTCTTCCGTTCTTAGAATCTCTTACTAAATGATCAACCAAATATTTTATTTAAAGCTCTAACTCAGTGTTTCAGAACCAAGGTCAATATAGATCCCCAAGGAACCACAGGAGCTTTGAAGGAATCCTCAAGGAAAAATGCTTATTTAAGTTAGGAATATTCATCCCAATTACATAACCTGAAAAGCTTTGAAGAATGTTTGCATATTTTTCAGTCTTTTTTTCGTCATTTAATCAATAGATTCTTCCTTTTAACATGAGCCCTAGCCAGGAGTTTGGGTCTCTCATGCTGGCTTCTGTACTGGTATGATCAGAGGAAGGAAGGGTGAAGTATTTAAAATATGATGTGATAAAAATATTATAATTTACATACGTCTAAGAATTTTCTTTTTCTCACATATTTTATTTTTCTTTCAAAAGAAGGAGTTTATTCAAATTGCTAATTTGAATTCTGGTACTTTATAAATGATAAGCTATTTATTCTATATAAACGGTTATTCCCTTTATTTCAAAATTCTTCAAATGTGTATTAAAGCTTAGAAGCGACAACTGCTATGAAGGTACAGCCACATTGGAGTAAAGTAAATACTTTGGATGAGCATATAATACACACACACACAAGGAATATGGAGGGGGGGGGGGGGGAGAACTCGATTTAAATCTGGAGAAAAATCAAAAAATAAGTATCATATATATATATATATATATATATATATATATATATATATATATATATATATATATATATATATATATATATATATATATATATATATATATATATATATATATATATATATATATATATATATATATTTATATTCTCCCGTTTCTCCTGTTGACAGTATAAACATATCCTTGGCCTTAATTAAAACAAAAAAAAAAGTCTTGGAAATCTCATCGCAATAGTTGCTAGGGCAGCCTCAAAGAAGTTAGGCTGTTTACTTTTGACTGTGAGAATTTTTTTTTTTTTTCTTCTTCGCCGTTACTTCAATTATCCAAGGGCCTCATCCGTCTTTTGGATAGGGTTCATTCAAAAGCTAAAAGACTTATAAATTGTTCCACTCCTTCTAATTCACTTGACCCTTTCTTTATCTTTGCGACGTGACGTTGGTGCCTTGTCTCTTTTCTATAGGTACTACAGCAGCAAACGCTCGAGGGAACTGTCCACTTGTATACCTCCACCTTCATGTCGGTCTCGTAGCAAAATAGGGTTCATTGTCTGCACATAAATTTTGTGTGGACATTGGCAACTCAAGGATTGTACTCTGTGGTTCCTCCTTTTCAGCCACCTGTTTTGTGAAATTCTCTCCCATCTTCTGTGTTTTCTGCTGAATTTTATCTCAATTACTTTAAAGCTCACGTCTGTGCTCACCTACCAAATTTGCGTTAGGTTGGACTTGTAGGATTTTTCTTATCCTTTCATTTCTATAACACCCCCTCCTTGAATAGGGCTCTGCACGTGAGTGATGATGATGTTTAAAAAAAAAATTAAATAAATAAAAATCCTTCAGAGCATACGTAAATTTTTAATAATACGTTGGACCCTTCGCAGACTGCAAGTATTTTCAAAACTATTTATTTATTTATTTAAAAAAAAAAAAAAAACCTGAGTAATGGACAAATCGCTTTCATAGCTTTTTCTTTTTTTTTTTTTAAATACTGAAAACACTTTGTTCGAGTCATAGTCATTATATGACACATTTCTGAATAGAATACTGCGAAAGCATCTATCTTCCAGTCACTTCATAAGTCTATTTTTGTTGTTTGCAGATGGCCTACTTGAAGAAAAATCTTTTCATAAGCGTTCTCTTTGAAAAAGAAAAAAAATTTTTTTGAACAGCAATAACAGTTACAGAGTTGCGAAGATGGTCAAAATCATCCCAAATTCTTTTCATGTAATTACCAACCTTAAAACGATAGAGCATCCTCTTTGATCAACGTTCTACACAAAAATTAGCAGTGTCAAACTCACAAGTCTTGTTAGTAATGGTACGTAGGAGGCTCCATTTGAAACACGCTCGACCTGTAGTTTTCTCTCCTTTAATTACTAGTCAAAAATGATTTTGTTAAATGCATATTTTCTGCAGATTTTTATGTACTTTTAGTGGGCTCATTACAAAAATGAAATAATTTTTTTTTTTTGTAATAAATTTTTCATCAAAATGACAGTCAAATTTTTCTTCATTTACAGTCATTGTTAGCGTCAGAATGCAGATAACTAAAGGAGACAAGAAAGTTCCAGAAGCGATATTTACAGAGTCTGCAACATATCTTCCAGAAACCCTGAGAACCTTCAGGTGTATTCACCAAGCCAATAAATAAAAATCACCCGTGTTATCAACCAGTTAGAGATCGTTACAGCGTAGGAGTGACTTGCAAGCTTTCCTGTCTAGCGCAAATAAAGTAATCCATGTAACTTTGTTTTATTTAACAAGGTGAAAAATGTCTCGCTAGTATGTAAATCACCCAAACAAATTCTGTTATATACATGGTGATTTAACTTAGCCGAAACATTAGTTTAGTTAAAAAGCTCGAGTTGTATTTCGATTGTAAATACGCACGTAAAATCTGTTGTGCCTCATGTGTAACTCCACTGACTGGATTAATGAGTTGAGCTCCATCATCTGCCTTTTGCAATTCCAATTCAGTGGAAGGAACCTAACGACCATTTAACGGACTGCTATTTTTGTTTGACTAATATAGGTGGAACCACCTCAAATTTGAAGATATACAACTGTTTGTCTTGACAAAATGGTGTATATCCATCCCTTTCATTGCAACTAGACTGACGTCTTTAAGTTATGACCCAGAGCTTCCTATTCCTACTCTACCATTCCTCAATGCATAGAGATAACAGTGGTGGTGATGTTGGGAATGGGTTATGTTATAATGAATTAAGTGACATTAATTGTAAAAAGCCTTACTGTTTCTGAATCTTGTTTACTGTTGCAGTCAGATCTTAATGATTTGGTTTATCTAAATTTAAAGCAGAATTACTGCTACAAGACTGAAAGGCTGGAACCTGCTACAAACAGAGATCAAAGTCAGTTTCTTCAGTGACCGTCAAGAACTTGAGCAGCTAGTTTCTAAACACGAGGGTCTAGTTCTCTGCAATGATGTCAAAGGTCTGTTACATTTATTGCACCTGCAGCAGAAATTTTTAAGCATGATGTCTATTCACTGATTTCTCAAAGACAACCTTGATAGCAGTGCTACTTTACGATAGGAGCCAACACCCATCAGATCATGTATCCCACGCAAATGACGAATCATCTAAAAACATGAAACTTTTGCTATCCATTAACCACTATTCTTGGAAGACGTGTAGAGATTTAAGCGATATCTCTCTTATTTGGATTACAACTACGATATACTACTTGCTGCTCTTCTTAGGTTCGTGATAAAAGGATCCACCATAATAAAATGAGCTGACCACAAAGTTACTTACTCCAGGACAAAAAAAAATATAGTTCTTCAGCCACTGGTTAGATCTGAACACACGTTAATGCTCCCGTTGCACATAAAACTGAGTTTGTTTAAGAATTTTACGAAAGCAATAGCTCGTAATGGGGATGCATTTCTATTTCTCAAAAGATAAATTTCCAAAAATCAGTGAAGCTAAAATAAAGGATATATTTGTAGGACCTCAGATCAAAAGAGTTGATGAATGATACAACGTTTGAAAGCAAGCTTTAAATGCACGAAATGGCTGTATTTCAAAAGTGGTCAAAAACCTTCTACAAAACTACATGTCTGATTATTGCAGGGCATATATAAGTGAACTTCTTCAAAACTACGAAGATATGGGGTGTAACAAGTCTCTAAAAAATACCCTTTTCGGACTCTCATCCCTCTTTCTCAAAACACCTTGGCAATGTGTGTCTGAGGAACTTCACTTCACTAAGGAAAATGGAATCCAAATGTTTTTTCTATTGCTGATCACTCAAAAGGGTTGCGTCTTAAGCAAAGTACAGCTGAAACTAGTTTCTCATATATTTAATACATGTAAATAAAATTTCAGCTGTGATGTTATAATGTAGTAGTTGTTTCATTTTCCTTATATTGGTTTTTAACTCATGCAATTACTCAAATATCATGAATGATTTAAAATGTCAGTGCCATGACTACAATTCCCTTTATCATTCATGATAAAGTGTTGGTAAATTTGAACGAGTAAATTCAATTCAAGGAATTTGTATTTTAAATAAACACTTCTGCAGAAAATTTCTTCCATTTTTATCTTAACCAAAAACCCTATGAAATACTAAAACCTAGCCAACTTTTCAAAACTCGCATTCTTTTTTATATAATTGCAAAAACGTTAAGTGTTAAAATCGAGATCTGGCACACTGTATATCAAAATTTCAATAATTAGGTGGCCGAATGTGGTTTAATGTAATTAATATTTAACGAATTTCACTTTAATTTTTAGATTTTTTAACCTTTTTAAGAACAATTTCAGCTTTAGAATTATGTAATATACCCTAGGAAATGGCTTTGACTCTTCCAAATTTAAAAAAAAGTTACATAAATTCTTTAAAAAATTAACCATCTTTCCTTTAATTATAATTATAAAAGTATTTAAAAGTTCAAGGTTTATTTTGACTATTCAATATTATCATCGAACAGTATATTTGACTTTCTGGGAGAAATATCAGTTTAACAATACAGATTCTGGTAACGGAATAACATCAGGACTATTTTCTTTATTAGCGAGACAAGGAGTCTTTGACGTAAAACAAACTAATGAAATGATTGTAAAATAATTCCTTAAAATTTAGATAAAATCCTAACACTTACCAATCCCTTTTATTGTGGGTTTTACTAACGGTAATAACCAATGCTTACGATCGAGAAAGTAAGCAAAGTAGGAACATTTTATCACTGTCCAATTAGACAACAGGAGAGTTCGCTGATCAAGTAGAGATATTCGCAGAATTTAAACATGTTCCGCGCTATACAGCTCAAGCAGTTTAGTAGAATCACCAGTGGAATTGGTTCGCACCTCCCATCCACCCACCCACCCCCACCAACACAATCGGACACTTTGTTTACAGATGTATTTAAGAGGAATGTATTATGCAGATGTAATAGAATGTTTTGTCAATATATGTTGACTTTAAAAAAGTTTTATGAGAGTATTAAGACTGGTACATCTACCTTGCAGCAATTTATAATGTTACAAACTTTTACATGTATAATTTTAATGCAGATTATGATGATAGTCACAATTTACTTCTTACCAAGTTATTTATAGAAATACGTTTAACAATTCTAAATACCAAGTGTGAGCTCGTAGCCATTGAACAAAGAGAACTAGATTGATAAGGAAGACAATGGTACCTTCTAGTTATATATATATATATATATATATATATATATATATATATATATATATATATATATATATATATATATATATATATATATATATATATATATATATATATATATATATATATATATATATATATATATATATATAGCTTGGAAAATCTTATGCTAAAGGAATAAGGATAACATTTTGATTAACGTTAATATGTTTGAGGAATATAATAAAAATGGCAGAGACATCAGTTTCTACATTGTGGTAGAGTTTTTAAACTGCAAATTTGTTATACCACTTACAAATGACATGAAATATATTTCACTTATCTATTACTACTCCTTATACTAGTTTTTTTATTTTTTTCCCTTTTTTACAAGTGAAATCCTCATTCTACGTGATTCGCACACCACTACCTTCCTTTTCTTAATGCATTCTGATAAATTTAATTTCATTTACAGTCGCATGTCCTAAACATTTTTAGTTTCTATAAACCTCTAGTCATATGTTATTGTCGGTCTTAATTCAGTCTTTTGAAATTTTCACCTACACCGCTCTCTCAAAATCCTCCCTACCCACTTTAACTAATACTCAAGAACCACCACCTATTGTTTCGGTGGTGAAAAATATTCCAACACCATTTTACTAAATCATTTCAGTCTTACTTCATAATCCATTTTGCCTTCTAATGCATTTTATAAGATGGGCATTTTTTTTTTTAACAAGGTCCTATAGAAAACAAATATTCCATAGTATACTTTTGTCCTCTATATTGTAACATTTGCTCGAATTTGGATGATTTACTGATACAAGAGCCTTGAAAGAGAAAATATACAGCATGAAGATACTATTATAATACGATACGCACTCAAGCAAAGTTGTAAATGTCTTAAAAGTGATCCATATAAGATTCACAAATATTTTAGATAATTAAAAAGTAACTTTTCCAGATAATTTGCTATTGGACTAGAAGTGCAAAAATTCACAACTGAAAACTGCAAAATGCGTTATTTTTTATCAACATTGTAAACCAGTCAATGCCTCTAGGTTAACTCCTTGCGTCTAAAAAATGCAAAATTTGTAAAACCGATTCTTCTCCTCCCTAATTAAAAGATGAAAATATCCTAAGAAAACAATTGCCACAAAACTCTTATGCCCAAGTAATGAAGCTAAAAATGTATCTTCAAAGATGGAAGAGGCTAAATTTTTTTTTTCAGCCTGAAGGTTATTTCTAAACACAATCCAGAACTTCTTTATCTCATTCATCTATAACTATCATGGCTAGTCATCAAAAGTGGAAAATCTTTATTTGAAAACCATTAATGCTACTATTAAAAAACACTACATTAAGTACACTACATTAAGTACATAATTTTAAAGGGTTTTAATAAGAATTAAGAAACGTTGCATTATAGAAATGGTGAAGAAAAGGGAAGTCTGCAAACTTTTTTAAGAAAAAAAAACTGTATAAATGTTTTAAATCGACAATATGAAAGCTACTGTCAAACAAACAAAAGAACTACGATGGGATTATATTGGTGAATCAAATATAAGGGAATTCAGGGTCCCTTGTTAAATAGATCATCAAAAGGTTTTAATTTTGATTTTCAGATGAAAACAAGTATTTACTTTATAAAGAAGATTTAAAGGACAATTGCAAACATCATTCAGTACAGCTTTCCTCAATGATGAATGAAGGCAACAAGTTAAAATAAACATCAATCACTTTTTCTACAGGCAACTATTTTGCAGATTTTGATATGAATGCAATAATAATCTTTTCTACAAAGTTCAATGTGAACTGTCTTGCCATTTTCTTCTATAAGGAAACAAATTTTTCAGAAAATTATTCGTCATCATTAAAGGCTATCCCTTTCTAAGATTTAAAGTAATTTTTATTGCCTTAATACGTTATCTTAATCTTGTTAAATTATAATTATATCAGTAATAAACTAATGAAATATGCATCATAACCTTAAGTCAGTGGAAAAACTTTAAACTTCATAAAATATTAAGCCATAGCTATTACAGCAACACGCGTCTTTTTAAGATTTTATTTTGAAACGGCTTCTGAATTCACTTTCATTCGACCTACAAAATGAAGAAACAACGTAATGCAAAACAAAATATTTATTTTTTTTATAAAGAATTTGAATACATGAAAATTATTTTCAAGAATTTATGTTTCAGTACAAATTGAAACTTCTTATCTGCACAAAAATATTGAAGGCTGTTTCTGAACTATTTATTATAACATCAGTAGCGCCTTCAAATTTCGAAAAAGTATAAAAAAAACGTCGATTTCAAGATAACCATTGTTACATCAATCGAAAGTTCTCAATTCTTCATTAGCACTTGGAATTTCATATTTGCATATAAAACTTTTCTGCAACGAAGTTTTTTTTAGTAACATTAAACATTAGAACAAAACGTTAACTCAGTAAAAAGGTTGTTTCCTTATCAATTTTTCCCCTTCACAAAATGTATTTACTATAAAATGTTGGTAAGTGCATTTTAATCCCCAATAACTACGTATAATGTGTAAGTCAAAGAAACACAACTTCAACTTGCATACATAATTCACTTAAAACTTGCTTTCAATACATATAAGCTCACCCATTTTACCACCACATTTTCGCAAAGGATGTCCCACTTTCAAGGAATCATTTTCTCACCTACTTTTCAAAACATTTTCTCAAAAAAAAATAAATAAAATAAAATACTCAAAGGTATTTTCATCACTAAATCTAATATGCCAAATGATACTACAAAGATTTACTTTCTAATTTTATTTTAATATATAATTTATATAATAAGCTTGACAAAACTGCAGATGAGGATTCTAAAATTAATGACATATTACGAAACAGATCCACCATTCTTAGCAAGCAAGACAAATGCTTTTACCAATTATTAAAGACCTGAAAAGCAAAATTTTCACCGTAGTAGTAATTGATAATAAAAATAATAATAATAATAATTCATCATCTTACAGTTATATAGTATAATTACTAAACTAATATTTATATCAAGAGGGAATTTAATAATAATAATAATAATAATAATAATAATAATAATAATAATAATAATAAAATAAATAAGTGCAATATATAATATAATTATATAAAATATGATAAATAATAATAAAATAAAAGCAATATATAATATAATAATATAATAATAATAATAATGATGATAATAATAATAATAATAATAATAATAATAAAATAATAATAATAATATCGGTGAAACTGATACTGAGCTACTACTTTACTTTCAGAAGGGGAGAAAGGAAGCCTTATTATTATTATTAAACATATCTTTTAACTTTAATTGACTTTTACTTTAATATTTTTAAAACTAAAATTTATTTATATAATTTTCACTGGCATATTTTCATCTTTAGGCAAAATGGAAACAACAACAACATACACACGCACAGCTACACTAGAACCACACTTAGATAAAACTTAAAAAACAAAAAAAAAAACCTCTCATAAAAGAAAAACTATGAAACTCAAACACACCCACCTTTCATCACGACTTCACACGTAAGATACATTCATCATATATGGGTCATCTGCAAAAAAAATAAAAAATAAAAAATTATTACTATAAAATTCATCCACAAAAAAGTAAAATATTTTGTACTGAAATTTACAACCTGCATTTATTGATGTTCGAAAGAAAGACAATGCATAACAAATGACGGTAAAAAAAAAAAAACTTGTATGTGTATAGGTGTATAATCGGGGCCGTGTGTGTGTGCGCGTGTGTGTAATCCCATCCCACCCTTCCAACCCAACACCATCCCAATTAAAGATCCAACCTGTATATTTTTCATACCCAAGTTCGAATTCGTTTCTTAGAAATCCACGGTTGTCAAATTTTTAACCTAAAATGGAAGCATTTAAATAATGACACTGCTATCTATGAAATACTATCAATAAATAAAAAATAATTATATAATAATAATGATAATAAATAATATTATAAAATAATATAGTAGTATAAAAAAAATTAATAAGTAAATAAATAATAATAATAATAAAAATAATAATAATAATAATAATAATAATAATAATAATAATAATAATAACAGACCATGTCAGTGAAGCTCCCGCGACCAACAAAAGAATTTCCACGGCCGCCGTTAAATTGGGTTCCCCGTCCGCCTGTGAAATTGATAACCAACAAATATAATAATAAATAAATCATATATATAATAACCAATAATATAACATATATACATATATAATAATAATAATAATAATAATAAAAGTAATAATATAATTATAATAAACTATAAGTAATAAAAATATAAACTATAATAATAAAAGTATAAACTAGAATAAATAATAATAATTAATAATATAAACTTACAATAATTAATAATAATGATACTACTATTTTAATAATAATGAAAATAATAGTAATAGAAAAAGCATATATAAATATATAATCATAACAGTAAGTAATAATTAATTAATAATAATAATACTTATATATTTAATATAATAACATTAATAGATAATATAAAAATATTAATAATAATCTGTAATAAATGATAAATGAAGGATGTTAATAACACATAAATAAAACCATAGATAGGTAATAAATAATAAGTAATAAAATAAAACTATAATGATAGTAATAATTATTATAATAAAAAATAATAAACGCGCGGAAACCGGCACTTTCATCCCCAGATCATCACTTTCACTCGTCGGAAGAAGAGTCCTCAGTGTTATTAAAGTTAAAATATTGTTTAAACCAACCACTTGAAAGCGATATAATGTTCTGCAATAAAAGTAGCCAATAATAACCGATACGCCCTCTTAAGAACCTTAATTTCTTTCCCAAGTACAATAAGATCCGAGCTAAAAACAGCCTAATATAACCAATTCAATACACTGACTTAAAACTGCGCCAACCTCTCTCTCTGCTTCTCTCATTCTCATTTTCACATACACACACACAATATATATATATATATATATATATATATATATATATATATATATATATATATATATATATATATATATATATATATATATATATATATATATATATATATATATATATATATATATATATATATATATATATATATATATATATATATATTTTATAAAATTTAATTTAGTCGTACTTGTTTTGAAACTGTTAAATGGCAAAATAAAAAAATAAAAAAATACATAAAACTGGCTAATTTTAATCTAATGTATGATGGCAACTTCAAATTTAAAGCAGTTAATAATATTAAAATAAGTACTAAAAAAATATCCTTTACAAACTTTGCGTTCCTTGAAAGAAAACCTACTTAAAGTATTTCTTGGTAGAAAAACCTATTAAGTTTTCCAAGATGAATTACCACCAGCATCCCTTAAACCATTACCTAACAGCTTTAATCTGCAAAATAAAAGCACACATTCATGAGCAAACACATTCGGAAAAATTTCGTTAATTGGCAACAACAACGTAACTCTTGCAAATTATATTCTTAAAAAAGATATAAAACATTAAGGAAACAAAAACCGTCTTCAATATGTATTTTATTTTTCTTAAAGAAACGAAATGAAAAAAAAAAAAATAATGAAGAAGGAATGAAACAATATATAAATTAAATTCGGACATTTAAATGAAAAAAGAAATAAGTGGAGGAATTGTTTACAAATGACAATTCAACTATTACAAAAAGAAAAAAAGCAGCTTAAGGGTAGTGAAAAATAATTTAACTTACCACAATCGTTTGACCAATAAACCTATCTAAAAGTTTAATAATAGTTTACATTTAAAATTTTTTATAAATTTTTATGAGAAAAACAAGAAAAAGCAGAAAATGAAACAGAAAAAAAGAGAATTTAAATATATCTCGTTTTTTTTAATATCTCATTTCCTCATATATATATATATATATATATATATATATATATATATATATATATATATATATATATATATATATATATATATATATATATATATATATATATATATATATATATATATATATATATATATATATAGATAGAGAGAGAGAGAGAGAGAGAGAGAGAGAGAGAGAGAGAGAGAGAGAGAGAGAGAGAGAGAGAGAGAGAGAGAGAGAGAGAGAGAGAGAGAGAGAGAGAGAGAGAGAGAGAGAGAGAGAGAGAGAGAGAGAGAGAGAGAGAGAGAGAGAAGAGAGAAAGAGAGAGAGAGAGAGAGAGAGAGAGAGAGAGAGAGAGAGAGAGAGAGAGAGAGAGAGAGAGAGAGAGAGAGAGAGAGAGAGAGAGAGAGAGAGAGAGAGAGAGAGAGAGAGAGAGAGAGAGAGAGAGAGAGAGAGAGAGAGAGAGAGAGAGAGAGAGAGAGAGAGAGAGAAGAGAGAGAGAGAGAGAGAGAGAGAGAGAGAGAGATTGATAAAAACATTTAAATTCAAAGAAATTGTCATATATATATATATATATATATATATATATATATATATATATATATATATATATATATATATATATATATATATATATATATATATATATATATATATATATATATATATATAATATATATACACACACGCTGTAAACTTACCTATCTCCTTCTTCTGTCAATGATAAAAATGAAGGTTTGACAACAAACCTCATATTCATTTTTAATTTCATATAAAGAAGCTGGGAAGGGAACAAACAATGATTATGTTTATATATACCTATAAAAGAAAGTTAGTCAAAACCCACTCTTACCGGCTCCCCGTGCAAGTCCTGCTTGATATCCAGCCTGAAATGCTGACTTCTTTTTACTTGAATTGTCTTTGGCTATTTTTACCAACAGGGGCTCTGTGCCACCTTCTGGGATCTGTCCATTCAAGGCTTCAATGGCAGCATAGGCTTCAGATTTATTTTCAAACCTGAAATTTTCAAAATATGGAAAATTAATCAGCCTTAAACTCAGTAGTGTTTGGAAATACAAATTTTAATATATATATATATATATATATATATATATATATATATATATATATATATATATATATATATATATATATATATATATATATATATATATATATATATATATATATATATATATATATATATATATATATATATATATATATATATATATATATATATATATATATATATATATATATATAAGGACAGGATCAACAGGGATATTTGAAGCTACAGACCAGAAGGATTCTCATCACTATCACAATCGAAGCTTATACCAATAAATTGTTGTATATGTTTTATATTCCACATGAAGTCATCTCCTCTGAGAAAATAAACTTCCTGATTATTCAAGAGGAGGTAGCATGACGTGGAATTGAGAAATAAATTTTTGTAAATCTAGGTAAGGAACTATTCAAAGATTTGATAACTTCTGAGACAATTATGCATATTAAATTTACAAATTATGATTTATGAATTTCTTCTAAATCAGTTGTTCCACATGAAATTTTTATTTTTGGCACAACAATGGACTAACTATTTGGAGTGATTATTTACGAGTAGGATATGAAATATTGTTTCTGTCTTTCTTAGACAATATTTTGCTATGATTACAGCTATTAATTGACTAGTGACATTGTCAGCGTATGCACAAAATATACAATGGGGTTGCTTTGGTCTCTATGACAATAAATGTCACTCAATTGAAGCAAGTACTATGTTTGGCTTTTTGTTTATATATATATATATATATATATATATATATATATATATATATATATATATATATATATATATATATATATATATATATATATATATATATATATATTATTATATTATATATATATATATATATATTATATATATTATTAATATCTTAATTTATTATTTTATTTATTTTAAATGCTATATTATAATTTAACTGCAACATTTATTTATTTATTTATTTTCACATATTTTTATATATCATGTTTGTAATGAAAAAAAAAAAAAAAATATATAAATTATTTATATAATTAAAAGACATGTTGAAACTAATTATTTTGAGGAAAACAAATGTGTTTGACTATAATGGTAAAAAATGTGAAAAACAATGGACATAGTACAGACATAGATTGAGATGCTGGAGAGAGTTTACTATTAAAGACAAACTGATCATCACACTAGTTCTCTTCATATAGTGAGATGTATGACAACAAAGATCAGAAGATGAGTGTTCATTGTAGTAGCACAGTAAAATGTTATTTAAAAAAAGTGCTGAAACAATTATATAATAAAAAAGAATGGAATGAGTCACAGAGAGAGAGAGAGAGAGAGAGAGAGAGAGAGAGAGAGAGAGAGAGAGAGAGAGAGAGAGAGAGAGAAGAGAGAGAGAGAGAGAGAGAGAGAGAGAGAGAGAGAGAGAGAGAGAGAGAGAGAGAGAGAGAGAGAGAGAGAGAGAGAGAGAGAGAGAGAGAGAGAGAGAGAGAGAGAGAGAGAGAGAGAGAGAGAGAGAGATAGAGAGAGAGAGAGAGAGAGAGAGAGAGAGAGAGAGAGAGAGAGAGAGAGAGAGAGAGAGAGAGAGAGAGAGAGAGAGAGAGAGAGAGAGAGAGAGAGAGAGAGAGAGAGAGAGAGAGAGAGAGAGAGAGAGAGAGAGAGAGAGAGAGAGAGAGAGAGAGAGAGAGAGAGAGAGAGAGAGAGAGAGAGAGAGAGAGAGAGAGAGAGAGAGAGAGAGAGAGAGAGAGAGAGAGAGAGAGAGAGAGAGAGAGAGAGAGAGAGAGAGAGAGAGAGAGAGAGAGAGAGAGAATTGAAATTACAACAGGCATGAGCTTAAGAGTGGTGAAGGGGGAATGACTTGTTTAAGCGAATTACAAGCAAACGTTTTAGTGTAGAGTTCAACTTTAGCAAATGTAACAAACGTGATGTCATAAAAACGAACAACAAAGAAAAGCAAAGTGAAATATTAATAATAATTTTCTTAAGAGAATGAGTTTTATCATCGCTTAGAATATATTTTACTCAATTCGGAAAAATGCTGAAATATAGTGTTAACAAGCAGAGTTAAACCAAGGTTAATAGAGTTTCAGTTGAAGGGGAAAATATGAAAAAAATGAAAACCATCATAAGTCACTGATTATTAAATCAAATGGTTAATTAAATATCTCATTTTACAGAAAAAGGGACCTTCGTTTTCTATTTTATTTTAAGATAAACTATTAAATGACTTTTTTCCTTTATTAACTTTTAGAGAACCAAAAATTATCCAAATATAAAATCAATATATATATATATATATATATATATATATATATATATATATATATATATATATATATATATATATATATATATATATATATATATATATATATATATATATATATATAGAACCAGAGAAATGCCTTGGCATGCAATCAGTAATCCTTTAAGAAACTTTTATAAACCATTTGAACTTTGAGCAGACCTGCCCAACTCACTGTCCACATGTGGCCTCTGAGCTAAGCTATTGCAGCCTGGATAGCTCTAAATGACAGAGAATTAACACCAATACAAAAATATATTTCGAGGGGTGAAACCTTATTACTGCTATAATGTTGTGAAAATTGACAAGATTTTCTACAAACTTTAAATACTTAAGAGTATAAAAAGTTTTGAAATTATTACTGTGCATACGTAGAAGATTTTTCAATTTTCTTCAACCACAAACCTGACATTGCTTTGTGACAATTTGCTCCTTACTTTTATTACAGTAAAAATAACTGGAGTAATAAGGTATTGGCAATAAATTTTAGAATTCTGCTTTCCAATGATACATGATTAGCATATCTCACAAAAGAAAATGTGATTGATTATGCAGATTTTCTGGAAAAATCAAAAACTTACGCACAACTGCATATTTTGAAGGATTAAAACAGAACATATAATACCAAAGTTTTTGTGAACTAATAAGACAGATCTGATAATTAAAAAATTTATTAAACTTTAACCCAAAAATGATCGGTTTTGATATTCACATACCCAAGTCTTCTGTGCAAGGTGATTTGGTACTAAAAAATTAAATCATAGTTTCCATTCATGTGAATACTAATTTATGAACCAAGTGTGGGCAGATATCATGGAAAAAAGTTGTGTAACCAATCCAAGAACATGCAAATGAGATAAGAATTAGCAGCGGTTCAGTTTATTACCATTTTGAGAGAAAATTTAGCCATGCAGTGTCATCAAAATTATGTCAAAGCAATTTCAAGTGAGTCTTACAGGACATGCTGCAACCATATTTGAACCATCGCATTGAAAGCAATAAACATCACTGCAGCCAAAAAAAAGCACAGCAGATGTGAAGCATGGTTAAAGTTTTGTTAATCGTTTTCTTTGACTCCCATAGGGTGGTGCATCGTTAGTACAAACCAGGTCAAAATATTACTAAAGAACTCTGAAAATAACGATTTGTGGGGGGGAAAGTTGGCAGATGTATCATGACAATGAACAAGACCACTCTTCAATGTAATTCAAGCTTTCTGGGCCAAGTACACTATTCCTATGGTTTGTCATGTTCCCTATTGACCTTACATAGCTTTTTGTGATTTTGGGTTGTTCTCAAAGCTGAAACAAAACTGAAAGGGAACTAGTTTTCAGTTAGGAGAATACATTCTCAGAAACAATGTCCCAACTGAACCTACACCAAAAAATCTTTCAATAATGATGACACTACTGGGAGAAATGTATGCAGTCCCAAGGGAACTACTTCTAAGGAGATTAAGGTTTCAGAGCCCCAGAAGAATATTTAAAATATTTCACATCAAAATTTCAGATGCTTTTTGAATAGACCTTGTATATATTAAAAATAAAAACTACACATTTAAAATTTATATATAATTAAACAATTTGAGTTTTGGGTTGGTTAACTAGAAATAATGTACAAATTAGAAAATTTTTGTTACTCATCTTTTATTATATATATATATATATATATATATATATATATATATATATATATAATATATATATATTATATATATATATATATATATATATATATATATTATAAATAGGGATGGAGCGATACCAAAATTTTTACTGATACCGATACCTAAAAATTTACAGGTACCGATACTTACCGAAAATACACTGATACTTTATCCATTCATATACCAAGATTTTTACCGATATACAGAGATACTAAGACTTTCAAATTTACCGATACCGATACCTAAAAATTCACCGAATATATATATATATATATATATATATATATATATATATATATATATATATATATATATATATATATATATATATATATATATATATATATATATATATATATATATATATATACTGCATTTAAAAGATTTAAAAAAATAAACATGATTCAATGATTTTTGTTTATAGAAATTTTTTTTCAGCCTGTAGCAAACTTTTTAAAATATCCAACTCAAACCTTTCTTAGTTCTATTCTTGATGTTTCCTTTTCCAATGATTATTATTATTATTATTATTAGAAAGACATTCTCTCTAAAGAGAAAGAGAGTGTAACTTCTAAATGTACATACCACCCCATTTGCTTACTCTATATAGTGACATATTTTGCCTCTGAATAAAGAACATATCTATTTCAGAAGAAAATTCTTATAAAGCACTTAAAAAAAAAAAAAAAAAAAAAAAAATCTGGAGTTTTTCTCGATTGCCTGTTTAAAAAGGTTAATCTTATATTAGTGCAGTGGATTCTGCACTTATTAACTCCTTGCTCTCATGCTTTCTAAGAACAGTTTGAATGACTCCTTCAATTTATTCTTCCTTAACCAACTGACCCCAGAATGAAACATTATTATTAACATGGGAATGATAAAGATTTTCTTCCTTACCATGATTTCAACATTTTTAATTACTGTGTATAAGAACACGTCTGCCTTGACCTAGACCAGAGATGGCGAACCTTTAATAGTTGCCAGGCAACTTTTAGTACATCTAAAAATTTTGGAAACATAAATAAGTCCCACATATACTGAGACTTGTGGCTGCTTTTTAGTAGCCAAAGCTTTAATCTGAGGTTCATATTTTGTTGTCTTCATCTAAACGCAAGCAGCACTCGTATCCATACCAAGGCGATTCCTTTTGGTTGATTTTATATAGTTTATAGATGGATAGGTTACAATTTAGACATGCACAAAAATTATCCCAAACAAAATTAGGATGATCACAAAGAAACGAGTGGATATTGACAACTGATAAATTGCAAAGAGAAAACTATCAGATAACACACATAGGTGTAAAAATTATCAGATACGTTTCGATATTATTTAATTTTAATTGTTTTATAACGGTTTATCGCCGCAATTGAACAAAACATTGTGAAACTAGCCAAGGAAAGGACAGAAGATTTAGAAACATCGTCATACGTTTGGCAGTGTTGCATAATTCCTGAGAAATATCTCCTTTTTAAAAAAATCAATTTCCTGAGTTCCTCATCTCATGAGTCCCTGAAAAGTTGGTGGTGGGTCAGTTTGTAACCCGCGCGACACTGGTTCATCATCACTGACCTAGACTAAAGTTTTCTTTAAAGAATGCTTGGGTATGAGCCCATTTCTTAATTAAATAAATTATATATATATATATATATATATATATATATATATATATATATATATATATATATATATATATATATATATATATATATATATATATATATATATATAAAATCACTAACCTTACAAAGCCAACACCTCGGGGAAGTCCTGTGGTTTTGTCCTTAAAAACAAGCTTTTGAACGATTTTACCATACTGAGAAAAAAGTTGCTCTAAGTTTTCTACTGTGTATACTCGAGGCAAGTTCTGAATGTAGAGATTCGTTTCTTTATCACTACCTCCATCAGGGGGTTGGGCGTATGATACTTTAAGTCTTTTATGTTGGATCGGGTGATTATTCAACTGCAGAATTGCTTTGGCCGCATCATCTGGGTTATTGTAGTCAACAAAACCAAAACCGAAACTGAAGCCAGTCTATAATAATAATAAATATTAATAATATAATGTAAAAAAAAATATATATATATATATATATATATATATATATATATATATATATATATATATATATATATATATATATATATATATATATATATATATATATATATATATATATATATATATATATATATATATATATATATAAAAACTAAATATTAGGTTAAGAGAAATAAATATAATTTTAATTGAGATTTATTTAATTATCAGGAAGGAGTAGAATAGTCAACATTTATTTCCATTAATGATTATATGCATTTTCTACGAAAAATTTTCAGAAAATTACAAATTTTGTAAAATAAAAGTTTAAAAAAAAAAAGCTACAAATATTTTAGATTTTTTTTTTTCTGATCCACAATAGTGATTCAATAGGTTTACTTACGTGGGTAATACACTAAGTTAAAGTTTGAAAAATGTAAGATATAAAATTATCAATGTAACTTGTATTTGTAGGTATCACTGCTATTTTATTGCTGTGTATCAAATTTATATAATTTAGCTACATTATTTCAAAATTATTTTGTTTATACTTTCAATCATTATGGCTGAAAGATCAGCTTCAGCAGTATGGAATTACTTTACAATGTTTAAGGATAGGCTAGAAATACCTAAATGTAACATCTGCAGCCAGGAAATTAGCCGTGGCCCCAGTCGGTCCATAACTGCACAACAATGAAAACAAATTACCAAACCATTCACATGTCAAAACTATAGTTTAAGCTTCAATCTTTCAAACGCAGGTCTGAACATGTTTATACCCGTTATAACATTATTTTTAAGCCCCCCCCCTTTTTTTTTTTTTATATATATATATATATATATATATATATATATATATATATATATATATATATATATATATATTATATATATATATATATATATATATATATATATATAGGGATAACCAAAATTTTTACCGATACCAATACCTAAAAATTCCCCAAAGCCGATACCCGATACCTGAAAATATGCCGATACTTGCCGATACTACTACTACCGATACCGATACTTTACTCCTATACAAATTTTTTGCCGATACCGATACCGATACTGAAAAGGCCGATACCAATACCGGTATCGGAAAATATGCCGATACTTGCCGATACCGATACTTCACTCCATCCCTAATATATATATATATATATATATATATATATATATATATATATATATATATATATATATATATATATAATATATATATATATATATATATATATATATATATATATACTGTAAAAACATTTTCCTTGAAAAAACTAGTATTTAACTATTACCTTTAACTAATTCTAGATAACAACATAAATATAGTTAAAATAAATTTTTTTTGTAATAAAATCAGGTTTGAACTGAAATCTCATATTTACAAATAAAAAAAAAAAAAAAAAAAAAAAAAACTGTGGGGGAGAGAGTTTCATTAAATATGCTAAGATACAAAATTAGACAAAGCATGCTTATTGTTTTTAATATCAGTCATACAATTATACTTATAATTATAATAAATGTAAATTTAAAAAACTATCTTCTAATTCTATTTGTAATAAACCTATTTTCATGAGATTTGTTGTGAATGACCCTACTCTAGATTCTATGAACATTGCATGAATTTGCAAATTTTTAACTTCTAAGTTCAATTAAACCAATACCTAAACAGGTGTATTTCAAAATAAATGTGTGATTCAAACTTAGCTTACCTTTAGATCTCTCATAATTCTGTAGTTCTTGATGGGACCTATTTCTGCAAACAATTTGTGGAAATCTGGCTCAGTTAAGTTATGTGGTAAGTGGTTTATGATGAGGTTTGTCCTCATTTCCTTAGTAGACGATCCACTGATATCCATGTTCATTTCTTGATTATCTTGATTCATTATATTTTAAAATAATTCTATTTTATTTTTATTTTTCACTTTTACTATTTAAATTATGCTACATTCATGAAAACAAAGGATACATTAGTCCAAGCTAGAAAAAAGATACCAGTAATTACTAACTGATTATTACAAATACCCAAGATATATATATATATATATATATATATATATATATATATATATATATATATATATATATATATATATATATATATATATATATATAATATATAAAGTTCAAAATTTGCTTCCAATTTGATAGGTTTTAACACATTTAAAAGCCATTGCCATAATTAAACCATAGGATAAACAGAACATAACTCCATTGTTGTTTGTTATCAGCAGTTATCTCAATTGACAAGTATTTGAATCATGGTTTAATATAGTTAAGATAATTTTCTTTTACATTACCCAATGATATATATATATATATATATATATATATATATATATATATATATATATATATATATATATATATATATATATATATATATATATATATATATATATATATATATATATATATATATATATATATATATATATATATATATATATATATATATATATATATATATATATATATATATATATATATATATATATGACAGAACATTTAAAGAATTTTTTTGTGACAATGATGGAATTTAAAAAGTATATTTTAAAAATTTGCAAGATTTTAATAAATTTAACAATTTTATAAAGAAAGATTAAATGGCTTTTTCTTTATTCAAATGTGCAAATATATGTAATTTTAATATATAATGTAATAGTTATGGACTGATCAAGGCTGGGATTTTGCCTGGGCATGGGTTGCCTAAAATTTATAAAGAGGTCAAAAGCACTGAAATTTTAGGTTAAGAAAATTTGATATAATTTTAATTGAGATTTATTTAATTATAATGGAGTACAATAGTTAACATTCACTTAAATTAATGATTATATTCATTTTCCCTGAAATTTTTTTAAAAAATTACAAATTTTGTATAGGTTTAAAAAAAATTTTTTTTTAGAATTTTTTTTTTTGTTTTTTTTTTCTAATTCACAATGGTGATTCAACAGGCTTACTTAGGTAAAACTCTAGGTTTAAGTTTGAAAAAATGTAAGATATAAAATTATCAATATAACTTATATTTATACATATTGCTATTGATATTTGTGTATCAAACTTGTATCATTTAGCTAAATTTATTTCAAAATTATTATTTTTTTATACTTTCAGTCACTATGACTAAAAGATCAGCTTCATCAGTATGTGAGCACTTTGCAATGTTTCAGAATAGGCTCGAAATACCAAAATGTAACATATGCAGCCAGGAAATTAGAAGAGAATCTCTGGGTGCCTCAAGTAAAAAATTTTCAACCATATCTTTATGGCTCATCTGAAGTCAAAACACAAAGATGAACATCCACTAGCAAAGAATTAACGGTCAAATGGAACAGAAAATATTGAAAAAACAAGAAAAATCATAATTTTCTTATATCTTATATCCACCATAAATAATATAATTTGCTATTTTAACCCCAGTTTTACATGATTTTTAGCCAGGGCTGGGGTCCCAGTCGGTCCATAGTAATATCTTCAGAACATTTCAAAAATTTTAATGTGTGAGAACATGAACATGGAAAGACAAGCAAAATTATAGTACTTTAAACTTAAGAGTTTTATTTCATCTTTGATGGCATATTTGGGCTCCCAATACTAAATAGCTTTTCACTCTCTGTAGAAAAATGTGGAGCAGATATTTATTTATAAGGCAATATACAGGGTAAGTCAGGAGGAATGAACCAAACTCCAGCAGTGTATTCGATTCCATACATATATGTAAGACTTAAAAACCCCAAATTTGTATCCAATTTTCATTTTATGTTAAATTAGAGCACTTCAAAGATTTAAGTATGATCAAGCAGACTATATAAGACCGAGTTTATTTGAAAAGTACATTTATTTTACAATAAATTTTCAAAGATACTACTACCATAAACCTCTATACATTTTCTGGCTTCTCTGGGAATAGCATTTGTTGCTCTCCTAAGTTCTTCTCATTTTTCTTTTATGGGCTGAAGTATTCAAAATATGGTGAATCAGTGTACCCCAATTGCACACCTTTCTTTTGAATACCTCATTTTCAACAAGCCACATAAACAAAAATAAAATGTGAGATCTGGAGATCTTGGCAGTCTACTAATAGGCCCACCTCAACCAATCCATCATTCAGGAAAAGTTTCATTCAAATAACCTTTAGAATGCTTTAATCCCAAAACAAATGAAAATTAGATTACAACTTTTGGGTTTTTTAGTTATACATTTAAGTGTAGAATACACTCCCAGAGTTTGGTGCATTCTTCCTGACTTACCCTGTATGCAAGTGACAATGACAATTAAGAATAATATGCAGATTTTGACAATGACTGATTAATTGTTCCATCATATATATATATATATATATATATATATATATTAGGCTTGGATCCAAGAACAGGCTACTGTACTTAAGTATAAGTAAAGGAAAAATGGATTATACTTAAGTATATATATACATTTCCAAAAAAAAAAAAAATTTTTTTTTTTAAAATCTGAATTTTTGTAAATAAAGCAATATATACAAGAATTAAGGTAGTGAATAAAAAATATAAGAAAATAATTAAGCTTTTATTAATTCTGTAAGCCTTTTTTTAATTTTTTTATTCTCAAAGGCAACTTCCTATGATTTACACACCTTTAAATGCCATGTATTGGGACATGTCAGCCCTTTTACTTTGACCTGGATTCTGACTTGTCCCCTAACTCTGGTGGTAATTTAGTAGGTCTCTGGCCTTTGCTTACCAGAGATATATATATATATATATATATATATATATATATATATATATATATATATATATATATATAATATATATATATATATATATATATTAGGGATGGAGCGATACCAAAATTTTTACCGATACCGATACCTAAAAATTACCAGATACCGATACCGGTATTGGAAAATATGCCGATACTACGATACCGTTTTTTACTCTTATCCAAAAATTTGCCGATATACTGAAAAGGTCGATACTACTTCACTCCAAATATATATATATATACCTCTGTTTCATTTTCAGAGTATAATAGAAAGTTTCACGTCTCCGGGCCATTCCGCATCTAGTACAGGTGGGAGATGCTGCCTGGTTTATTTTGAATTCATATATATATATATATGTATATATATATATATATATATATATATATATATATATATATATATATATATATATATATATATATATATATATATATATATATATATATATATAACGTAATTGCAGTTGTTACTTTTCACAAAGTTTCAAAATTTTTGTCAATCAATTAACATTTTTCAGACAAAAGACTTTTCCCATGAAGCCGAACATTTTTTTTTCACTGGAGTGAAAGATTCTGGAATGGTCAAATAGTTTTTGACAGCTTTGCCAGTATTGGAAACCATAAGTTTTTTCAAGATATATCTGTACACACACCCTTTCTTCAGAAATACAAGATTGACTGAAATATTTCTGCATTTCAAAAATAATGTGCTACTGCATTTGACATGTGTTTGATGAGTTTTGAGTTGAGAAAGCCATAAAGCTGAAGAATTTCCTCTTTGGTGGATGTTTTCCTGAACTTCTTCCCAGTAAATCCTCTGATAACACAATAATGCTATTACAAGCTTTTGGGAGCTTTGAAAATGAACTGTGGTGTCACTAATATGTAAGCCGTCTGATTAAGGATGCACCGATTAATCGGTAGATAATCGGTAATCGCCATATTACCGATTAATCGGTAATCGGCTATTCACATGATTAATCGGACGATTGCTTAAATCCTTTATCAAAACAAACCAACCTTTACAAGACTATTTTATAACTGCCAAGTTAATCATCAGATAGCTTCGACAGTAACAAATAACAATACCAATATAATTCCCAAATTGTTTGTCATTTTGTGCCTGGCTGCTTTATGGCTTTTGCCTTTTTTTTTTTTTTTTACTTTATTAAGAAATCATTCATAAATTATGATACATTAACATATTACAATTGATTCATTATTAATACAAATACTACAAATACATACATACAAATTGCATAAAAATACTACTAAATTTTGGCAGTTTTCCATGTTTTCTGTTTATACTGTTGCCTCTTCAATTCATGTTGTCTTCTATCTAAGCTCTCAAGCTCATCAGTATTTAAAGTTCAATACTCTAAAGTTATAATGCAGAAACATAAGAGTTTCCCCATTTTCAGGACACAGCCTTTTCCTTGTAGGTTCATAGTACTAAAAAGTCTTTCACTCTCAACAGATGATGGTGGTGCGCTTAGATATTTTGAAGCCAAATTGCTCAATATTGGTAAAGTCTCCTGTGTCTTTTTTCCACCAAAGTAATGGGTCTTCGCTTCTTTGAAGTATTGGTAGAGTTAAATATTGATCCAGTTCCTTTGCGCATCTACGAGTAACAGATTTACTCCTCTTGAGTTTGGGTTGCACATCTGTTGTACTTGCAACGTCTAAGTCTGAATTTATTTTCATAGGCTTATTTGACTCAAAATCATCTAACAGTTTTGAAAGGGAAACAGTTTTAGGTACACTTTCATAAGTTTCATTATCTTGATCATCATTAGAAGAGCTGTCTCCTGTTTGACTATCAATAGAATTTATCTCAGATTGATGTTCTACAATATCCATAACCAATTTCTTAATAGTGTCTTCTTTAATGTCATCCTTTTGAAATTTCAATTTAAATCTGGGATCGAGAAAAGTAGCCAAGCACAGAAATTTTTCATTTATGTATGATGCAAATCTTTTTTCAGTTGATGCACTGAATTCTTCAACAGTTGAAATAATTCCACTAAATTCACCAGTATGTTTGGTAGCTTTTTAATAGAAATAATCTGAGAGCTATATATTGTGTTACTTGATTCTTTGCTGATGTCTTCAAATGGACTTAATAACTGGACAACTTTTTTAACAATTGTCCATTGGTAACTTGATAAAGTTGGAATGTCATTGTCAACAGCATACATTATAAGAGCTTTTAGCTGTTCTAAATTTATTTTCAACATATTATATGTTGAATTCCAGCGAGTAGACACATCTTGAATCAGTTTATGTTTGTCCTTTTAAGCTGCTCCTGGAATTCAGTTAATTTGCTAATCGCTAATGAAGAATGATTAAAGTGTGATACTATTTTTCTGCTATTTGCAATTATATTGCTCACAGCCTTTTGCGAAAATATTGAATCATTTACTGAAAGTTGCAATGTGCGTATGAAACATGATAGTGACTGTACACCACACTTCCTCATACCACCAACCATATTTGCGGCGGAAACTCGTAGTACAAGAAAAATTTTGTTGGAGATCTTATACTCATTCAGAACAATGTGTAGTTGTTCACTTATTATTTCAGCTGTATGTGAACCAGGGAAAGGAACAACTCTAAGCACAGCTCTACATTGTTCAAACTCATCTGAAAGCCAATGGCATGTCACACTCAGAAATGGAGCATTATTTGTTGAAGCTGTCCAAATGTCTGTGGTTAAAGAAAGACTGCTAATTTCATCGAGCAATATCTGAATTTTTGCTTTTACTTTCATAAATATATCAGGGATTATTTTGTCTGTGAAATATTTTCTTGATGGAATTCTGTAATTAGGACAAGAGTTTTGCAATAAGCCTTTGGAATCCAATGTCAGATGTTAAAGAATATGGCTGAATATCAACAGCTATCATGTCTCCTATCAAATAATGCATCTCTTGGGACTTGTGATCGTTAATATTCCAAATTTTACTCTTTACTAAAACTGATTGTATAGTTGGTTGAACTGGAGGCTCATAGTTGCTGCACCTTGCTTCTGAAGTATTTGGCTGTGACCAATCATATTGCCTTTTCAGCTTATCCGTTTCAGCTTTTGCTTCATCTGATTGAATTTCTTAATGTGGTTCAACATATTTGTCATTGTAGAACTCTTTTCAGATTTGCCACCTCTTGATATGGTGGCTTTACATAATTTAAAAATACATTTACTGTTTATCCTTAGGATGAACATCAAAATACTTCCAACAATAACTGGTTGACATACTGCTTTCATTATAAAGTGTAATTAATTTAATTATTTATATCTCTATAATCGAGATTCTAGAATCTAGAGTTATCTTTAAAATTTTAAATGTTTATTTTTTTATATATCTGAAAAGTAAGCAATAAAAATGATTTACATTAATAATGAAAACATGCATAGTTATTAGTAATAAATAATAATGTTGATAACTGCTTTTTCTCAGTATTAATTTAAATTATTAGGTGTAATTGATGAAAGGCCGATTAATCGGTAATCGGCCACTTGGCTTATCGGTGTACCCTTACGTCTGATTAACATCCCTTTCAGGACACCAGTCAAGCTTAAACCTAGGATCTATTACACTTGTGAATTTAATTTCTTTATATTTTAAACCTCAAATGATTAAAAACTTTCTTTTCTTATCATTAAGAATATTTCAGTTATGTGTTCCATTAAGACTAGTACTTTGATTTCTAAAAGCACATCTGGGGTTGAGAGCAAGTGGGACACCCTATTATTTAAAAACTTTAATTTTAAAAATTTCAAAATGTGAGAATATGGACAGATATACAAATTTCTAGTACTTTAAATTTAGAGCTCTTATATGTGATGCAGAAATATCTCCTTTCATTTTTTTTTTTTTCCTACCAAAAAGTTCACATCTCACAGGCATTACCCTATTCTAGGGGATTGAACCAGCACCCTAAAGCACATGATTCAATCACTTTACTGTTTGCGCCACAGTAGACAGCAAGTAGTAATTTGTCTCGAGAATAATTAGATCCTGTTAGGGTGAAACAGAGACATTTCCAGATCAATATATGAAATTTAATCTGCATATAATTGTCAATGACAATGATGATTAATCGTCCAATTATATATATATATATATATATATATATATATATATATATATATATATATATATATATATATATATATATATATATATATATATATATATATATATATATATATATATTATTTTAAAAGCATTTGCCTTAAAAAAAAATTTTCCTTTATATAATAAATTTTATATTTTCTTACATATTTTGCAATTTTTTATAAAAAAAACATATGACTGATATTTACTTTTATACATAAAATTTTATAAAATTTAAAAAAAAAATAATTTACATATTATAAATGCTCTTTAAAAATTTTTTTCAAGTGCATATTTTCAAATATTTACTGAAAGCATTCAAGAAATATACATATTTTGCAATTTTTTTTATAAAAAAATATGACTGATATTTACTTTTATACATAAAATTTTATAAATTTAAAAAAAAAAATAATTTACATATAAATACTCTTAAAAATTTTTTTCAAGTGCATATTTTCAAATATTTACTGAAAGCATTCAAGAAATTTTTTACAAATAATTATATTAAGTAATAAAGATTTTCAATCTTTTATCAAATACTGAAATTTTCGTTCCTTTTCTCCCAAACCTATTACTAAAGAGTCATACTTTCCCCTTCCCACAAGTTAATTATTATTTATCTATTAAACTAGAATTCACTACTGTGTAGCCTAAATTAATATAGTATGGTGTTACAGTTTAAACTCCTTTTAAAAATATATATATATATATATATATATATATATATATATATATATATATATATATATATATATATATATATATATATATATATATATATATATATATATATATATATATATATATATTTATTTTTTTTTTTTTTTATTCTTACTAATAATAAAATTTTAAAAAAATGACAAACTTCGATCAAGGAGTAACTATATTTCTACAGAAATTAAGTTTTCTTTCATGCAAGACTGTATTTGTTTAGTATCAGTAATTTTTTACCAATACCAACTTATACTGATATTGAACATCATTTTTAGTAGTATCAGTAATTTTTTACCAATACCAATACTTATACTGATATCATAACATTAAATATAAAAAAAAATTTTTCCTTAATATAGGTATATCATAATAAAAATATTTTATTATTAAAAACTAGATTAACAATACTAGAAATATAAATATAAGGGACACAAATATTTGTTAACTAGGGGCTCTACCCCTATACCCCCAAACCTATGAATGGTGGAGAAATATTACAATCTTATTAAAAATTATTAATATAAATATATTTTTTTTTCCCACCCATAGGTTAAAGAATAAGAGAGTTATAGGGGTAGTGCACACTATAGACAAGTGATTGAGTACCATGCATATTTGTTTTTAATATTGTTAATGTAATACTTTATTATTATTATTATTAAATATTTTTGTAATTTTAAATGACAAATATTTAATAAGTCTTCCATGTAGTGTATTCACTATAATCTTTTTATGGCATTTACTAATTTTCTGGTAATCATGCATGAGAGGAAGTAGTGTAAGAACTACAGGTAAATTAGATAGATCTAGCACATCTCTCTATATTTTTACTATATTGAATATAAGATGAAATACATAAAAATCATAAAATTTAAATGCAGGAAAGTAAATTTCAGTATTGAAATGGTGATTATTGAATATTTATTGAAAATATAAAAACAAAATGTTGGAATACATTAAAAACCATATTTAAGAGTAGAAAACTTTATATCACTACCACTCATGTCATGGGGTATTGGGGGTAGAATTCCCTGTAAATAAATGATTGTGTACCAAGCTTTTATATTTTCACTGCTAAATTGCAATACTATTTAATATAAATTAAAAGTTTCTTCATATATATATATATACTAATTAATGTAATAAAAGATACAAATGCATAGCACAAGGATATTTATTTACAAAGGGGCTCTGCTTCCCATACCATCAAACCCATGAATGGTCGTATTTACTTTTCTGTGCTTAAATATGGTGTTTTCATGCATATCAATATATTGTCTATATTTTTAATAAATATTCAATAATCACTGACTCATGAGTGGTAGTGTAATTTACTTTTCTATATTTATATTTTGTTTACGAATTTCAATATATTTTGTCTATATTTTTAATATAGTCAAAATACAGAGATGTGCTAGATCTAAATATTACCAAACTACATACTATATCCAAAATAGTTGCAGCAAGGATATATTACAAGACTATTCACATTCTAATTCATATTTGCTCTCAGTAATTCAGGCTAAGGTCCTAGTGATACATCATGATTATTTTTCATTTTAATTCATTTGATATCAGCAAAAATGGTAAAAATCAAATACTAGGTCCTTATACTAATAAATATTTACCATACTGAAAGTATGAAAAAAAGACATAAAAAAAAAATGCAAGGTAATTATTTAGTTCACAATAGGAAATCAGTATTTACACTACAAAAACTACAAATACAAACAAATATGAATTGAAGACTAACCCTGTTAGACCACTTTGATAAACCAAAAATTTAAAAATATTAAAATTTTAATATTAATGGCTATAATATGCAAAGACTATGGACATTGAGTCTTGAAAGAATTTATATATAACACAAATTTAAAATTAAGGCTGATTAGGTTCCTATCAGTTATTATATTTGTAAAATTTCAGGAAGAGCCTACAACTAAGTTAAAAAATTTCTACTATGGGACTACCATTATGGTCTAAACTGGAACAATACAGGTTATTGACCTTTTGATATAAAAGACAAAAGCAGTGAATTTTACACTAAGACAACAGGTACTTACTATCAAATTAAATGAGTTACACTTAAAGAATAATTTAATTTACATACAATTGTTAATAAGGTATGTGCATTCGATTCAAACTGTCTAAAGCCATGGGCCTAGTTTAAGAGTAATGCGATACATTTATTTCTAAATTGAAACATTTAAAAGACTTGACTTACTCCATAAAATAGTATTATATAACTTAGGTTTTCAAATTTTAACAATGTATCTAGGATTCGAAATTTTAAATAACAATAAAACACAAAATATGTAAGGAAAACTTATCCACCATGCGATTAAAAACCTATGCTACGCTTTTTTATGTTCCAATTTTTAGTCGGCGTTTATTAGTATTGCCAACAAAAGAAATTCGATATTTTACCATAGTTCAATTTATTTACTTAGATGAGGACAGTGAAGTATGTTAGTAATTTTTCCAAATGAATAATTTTCATTGATAATTTTATCATAAAAAATAATAATACAGTTAAATATAGGTAAAATATTTTAAATTTAGTAGTCAATGTGAAAAATATTATCGAGTCATTTGAACAATGATTTGGACCAGACTAGATGATCTCGCTAAAGCAAAAAGGCTTTACTTTTCAAATCGAAATTAGTTCTAGAATAAAATAAATGTTATTTACGAAATTTATCCTAATTTGTATACTATATTATAAAAATTTTTTAAAAGCTAGAAAATAAATACAAAAGTATCAAAAATACTTGAGAACATATGATCATAAAGAAATTTTCTTTTTTCCTTTTCCATTGTAGCCACCAGAGAAATAAATTTTTCAGGCTGGTGTTTAAAATTCCTCACTTCAACATCAATTAAACTTCAGTATATGAGACGGTTTACATAAACTTCAACTTTTTAGGCAAAAATATTTCCGTATCACTGTCATATTGTTTATATAATCAATAAATTAAATATATTTGCAAACTTTTCATGAGAATATGTGGCTTATAAACACCTGCAAGTAAACTAGTAACCTTTATTTACTTACTATTTGTTGACAGAAACACATGTGAACGGAGACAATTAAAAGCGTAGGTGACCATCAAGACTCTCCCACTCAAAGAACATAATTACCAAACAAAGAAGTATAATTACCATATCCTTTGATGTGAGATTTAAATTTCCATCACACATAACTAACTCCATAAATACCCATGCAGCATGTAATTTGTCAAGTTAAATTCTAAATAAATAGTCAACTAGGTTAACATGCAAAATCATTTCACCAATAGCCCAAAATATAAAAAAATAAAAAATATCTCATACTTCACTAATTCCCTTGGTGATTAATTGTCATGTAATACACCACACACTCTGTCTCAGTGTCCCGGTGAGGAACATGTAAAACAAATAAAAGTAAGTAAGTAAATAGTCTCAGTGTCTTTCAATCAATTATGTATCCAATTATGTTCACCTCGCGTAAACCACTGAGAAAACCTTTAAATCAGGTACCTTATCAAAAGCTTTTCTTAAACCCAAATATATAATATCAGCCGATTTCCCTTTGTTGATGCAATCAGTAATATGCTCCATAAATTACAAAAGATTTGTTTGACAAGATTTACCTTTCCTAAAACAATCTGAGAATCTACTTTCAAAATCTCATTGTCAATCAATTGTTTTTCTGTATTTTTTTCTAAAACTTTTACCACCAATGGGGCTGAACTTAATGGATAGTAATTTCCAAGAGCATTCCTTCTACCTTTCTTATGAACTGGCACAACATAAGCAATTTTTCAGTCCTCTGACATGTCACAATAATTAAGAGCTCTAAATATTACACATAAGTCCTTTGGGAAAGAACCTATTCTCATCAGCATCATTTTAGGAAGTGAAAAATTATCTCTACCGTGCTCTCAAACCTTACATTTTTGACCTTTGACGTAAGGTATGTATGTGTTACTAACGGAGGTGGGCATTCCACAATTTAAGTTCTCAATTCGCGGACTAACAACTAACAAAAAAATTGCGGAATAGCGACAGCGATAATTTGAAAAAACAGTTGAGGAATTGCAGTTAGCGTAATGCCAAAATTTAGTCAGCTATCTAAAATTTTCAAAAACCAATAAAATTTAAGAATTTAAGAATTTTCTTGAAGTGTGGAGAAACTTCCAGATTCTTAAGCTGCCCTAAAGCGCTTTATTTCCATCTTGAGAGAAATAAATCCATTATACTCTTACGATGCGTACATTATTGTGGTATTGAATGTGAAAAAGAAAAATTTATTAATCCAATTCAGATTTAGATATTTTTGAAAAATTGATGCGACAGACTTCTTCATATAATGGGTTTTTGAGACGTACTTTTCTTGAAATTGGAAGTTTACTATATATATATATATATATATATATATATATATATATATATATATATATATATATATATATATATATATATATATATATATATAAAATACACGTTGGCAATCTTGTTCGTCTGGCAGCGACACCGTGCGTTGTTGTAGTAGAAAAGGGTAAATTTTATTACATTGGAAAGTGCAGACTAAGGGAAATACATTGAACTCAGTTTCAAGGCCATTGAAGCAAGTTTAAAACTGGCAATGGTGGTATGGTTGCTTGTTTGACGATTTGGTAAAATTTTCTGTGATATCTCAGGTAAGCTACAAACAAAAATTTAGGAAAATTAAAATTTTTGTAATTTCAAGACAATAGTAACATCAATATAAAGAAGGAGTATAAAATAACATATTAGTGTATAAAAAAATTAGTTCCGATAAAAATAAAGTCTATCAACTTAGGTTTGAAATAGAAACATTGTTTCGTAGTTAAGAACTTCTTAACGTTTTTTATTTATTTATAGTTATTATTAAAATGTTAATAAACACAAAGATTATAAAAATACAGTAATTACTAAAATTGTTATATTAATAAAATATATACATATATTATAAGATAATTTTATTGGATATTGTTTTTAATTACCAAGAAAGAGTTAGCGGACTGTTGCGGACTTCATTAGTGGGCAAAAAAAAAAAAAAAAATTATTTGCAGAATTGCGAATTGCTGAATGCCCAACAAAGTTTGCGGAATTGCGAACTAACAAAAAAATTGCGGGTGCCCACCTCTGGTTACTAACGTTTATTAATTCTTCATCAGAGGTAACCATTTTATCGTATATATCTTAATCATCTTTCTTTTTTATTATAATTAAGAAGTTTCAACTTTTGACTTGGAAATTGGGGCTAGAAAAGACAAAATATTACAAATTTAAACCCAAATCCATAATTTTCATTCCATCTGCATCGTATTACAAGCAAAAGAGCAAATCTTTTTCCGAAAACTAAAAGGTCGATTTTGAGAATTTTTCTTTTTCTTTTTAAGAATAACAATGTTTCTGACATTTTTTGAGTGTCCGGTAAAAAAAATCCTTTTGTCAAAAATAACTTGAAAATTTAAAAAAATTATACAGATTCGGGTCAATTATCTAATAAAATTACTGTAGAGATTCTACATTCCATCCTCCAATTCCAACCCAACTCTGGATAATCATAGAAGAATTTATCGTTTTCATGCATTTTTAGAAACTTTTTAATTCCATCATATAGTTGGTACATCAATTCAGACTTCATCTCTGCTTGGGCTTCGATTCAATGCTGCTATTAATTTCCTTCTTTCAAACCACTGAATTTTAATTCCTAAGGTAAAGCTTTTCAATTTATTAAGATTAATTAAACAAGAAAACTGTTTAAACTTTCCAATGCATTGTGTGGAACTCTTCGTTAAATTGGTTTAAAAATGTAAAGGACCCATTAGATAAATAAGCAACTATGTTTTTAAATAATAATAATAATTATTTTTTGTATTAAGAGTACAAACAACATAAATAGAAGATTTTATTCATTAAATATTATAAGCTTAAAGAATAACAGTATTATATAAAATATAAAAAAATAACAATTCTAAAATAAAATTACTGATAAAATTAATGAAACATTTTTTAAACATCATTAAACTTTAATCGGTTCACTATGAATCCAATGCTTCCTCTTTACGATATCTATTTTCTTATTTGATAATCTTATGACATAAAAATGGTCACTGTAAGTAACTGAAAAGAAAGAAATTTTTTTAGTTTTTGGAAATGTTTCTGCCCCTTTGTAAAATACTGTGCATATAATATGAAAAGTAACCCATAGACTAGCATTAAATTTTTATAAATGCCAACCTAAAAGACTCGTTTCACTATTGGATAATAATGCACCTAAAATAGTGGATAGGAAAAGGTTAGCAGAGGGAATCTAAAATGAAGATGGAATAAGAGAAATATAAAATCAATAGTGTGGAATAATTTGGTTTACAATTTGCTGGCAAATCGAAGTTCGAATGAGAAAAGGTAACACTCTAATCTCACTATGCACCAACTTACTTTTTTTTTTTTTTTTTTTTTTAAATGAGAATTCACCTACCTGTAATAAATTACTTTAAAAAATGCTAAATAAATATGTAACTAACTTAGCTCTTCATTTCTACCCTTTTGATAATTATTAAGTGGCATTTTTTTCAGTTCTGAATGGGTATTGGCAGAAACTATAATACCATAAACCATACAGTACTTTTTCCCAAATTAATCAAATTACTGCAAAATTTCAATGAAATGTACATCCTTTAGATGCCACTATTGAAATTTTTTTAGGAACATTAAGTTCAAGTATAAATACATCTTTTTAAAATAAAGTCCTGAATTAAAATTCCTCTTTAATGGAAATGATGAAGTAGGTAGAATGCAAATTAAATTTTAATGATTAAAATTATTTTCTTACAAACTTTACTAGTTGAGGACCCAAGAATAAGCATAATGGTTAAGTCCAGGATCAGAGAGAGAACGAGACTACATTTAAAATAGTAGATATTTGTCTTGAGAGTTTGGAAGAGCAGTGTCCTTTGTTAAAATGAATGTATAAGGAGAATAGATACAACGCTTCATGGACAGAAAGAGATTGGAGTGTGTTAGGGAGAGGAGAGTTGACAGGTCAAAACCTCTAGGGTCTAGACCTTACCATTTCACGGTGAGCAGTTTATCTGGAACGATCAACAGTGTGTAATACATACTCCACGCAAGGGTGAACAACGCCTCTATACAACAAGCACTGGGATGGTGTGAAAAAAGTTTCTAAAATGCATAAGAATACCCAATTTCTTAGAAACATGCTTGGTGAGAGAGATCACCAAAAAAAGATATACCAAGAATATTAAGAACAGAATATAATTCGTAGAGTGATTGACTAACGTGCTTGAGGGTGTTGATTCATCCCACTTTGGGATCCTAGGTATTTACTACCTATAGAAAGGTTTCTCTCCTCGAATAGGGCAATGCCAGTGAATCTTTTAATAATAATAATAAAAGAGAAAACATAAGAAAATAGAGATAGTTAGGAGCCTCAAGGGCCTATCAAGACTTTCTTCGTCAAAGAAAAAAATGCAAAAGTTGCCACTGACTATGCACGGCTTGTCTCAAACCCAACTTTCTTCACGCACACAATTAGACCAACCACACAAATATACAGTTTATTAAGCAAAATTTTAACATGCAGAATCCCCTTTTTCGCAAAGGAAAGTCAAAAATATTCATAAAATACAATGGCTTTAATTTCAGAGTCAATCATGGTCTATGAATCTTGCTTTCGAAGATGTAATTGGGAACATAATTACATTAAGTAAATAGATGAAAGATTTAAATGTTTGAGAAACTGAAAGCAAACTGGTTTTCTTCGCCACAATCACTCTTACGAGAAATTTCAGAGGTCAGTTGCTTCAAGATTTCTTCTTGTAATGGCTTAACGCTGGTGAGTTGGACGACTTTCAAATTAAAAAGGGTCATCGGCGTTAGAGTGGATAGGAAACGAAGTGACAGATAGATCATAAATGAGGTTATAAACACATTTTATATATATATATATATATATATATATATATATATATATATATATATATATATATATATATATATATATATATATATATATATATATATATATATATATATATATATATATATATATATATATATATATATATATATATATACTGAAGAAGAGTTAATTTGCAGGAGCATATTGTTTGTAAAAAAATAAATTTGCAAGAAGGCATAATTTAAAAAGAGCAACTAATTCGCAAGAGTATTTCGTTTGCAAAGAATGGAAAAGGAATTGAAGGAGACAAACAACTTCTGAAGAACAGAGAAGGAGGATAGAAAAATTAAAAGAGGAAAAAAATAAAAAAAAATTATATATTATATGTTAAGTTTATTTTTTTTTTTATTTTTTTAATTTTTTTTTTTTTAAAATTTTTTTTTTTTTTTTTTTTTTTTTTTTTTTTTATATATTTATATATATATATATATATATATATAATATATATATATATATATATATATATATATATATATATATATATATATATATATATATATATATATATATATATATATATATATATATATATATATATATATATTAGGGATGGAGCAATACCAAAATTTTTACCAATACCGATACCTAAAAATATGCCGATACTACTACCGATACCGTATCGGAAAAATATGCCGATATACCGATACTTCACTCCATCCCTAATATATATATATATATATATATTATATATATATATATATATATATATATATATATATATTAATGAAAATTATGGCCAACGCAAAAATGAACATATTTTATTACGACGTTTCGAATCACAGAGATTCATCTTCAGCTAAATATTTCTATTGAAATTTTAAAAATAATAACTTTTATATAACCCACCCACCTTTTACAGTAAATATCTAAATCCAGAATTCAAAAGTAAAACTGTTATAGCTTTCAATAATTTAGCAAATAATATTTGGAAAATTAATTTTTTCTCCCAGCTCGATAAAATGATTAAATTTATATTAATTTTAATTCATTTTCTTTTTTTTTAATTTCTGTTATGACATTCTGAACTTAAAAATATGAAGACAGTGACGTTATTTAAAAATTTTTTAAAAAAATTTAAAATCAAGAAAATTAAAAAAATCATATAATTTTTATTATGCCAACCCTGATTTTATTGTCAACTATTTCCTTTAGTGTTTCCAGTCTGTTCTGCCGTGAAGATGCTCTCATAAACTGTGGTGTGTTTTTTCTTTAATGTTTTTTGTTCTTTTTAATATTTCAATATTTTAATTCTTTTGTGCATTAATTTTTATTTTTAATTAATTTCATTTTAGCTGAAGATGAATCTCTGTGATTCGAAATGTCCTAATAAAATATGTTCATCTTTGCATTGGCCTTAATTTTCATCATTAAGATTTGCTTTCCTAGAAATAAATCATTATATATATATATATATATATATATATATATATATATATATATATATATATATATATATATATATATATATATATATATATATATATATATATATATATATATATATATATATATATATATATATATATATATATATATATATATATATATATATATATATATATATATACTGTAAATAAGGTAAAGAAAATGGATTGAATTTATATTCCAAGATTTAAAAGTAATATTATATATATAATGCCCTGACAAAACTCACTTGTCAGTTTCTTGAATTGTTCTCCTGATTCTGATGGAAATAACTGAGATTTTGTAGTTGACGTTAAAATATTCATTATAACTAAAGCAAGTCTCTCATCATTTTGAAGGTCACCTGAGGACTAAAGATTAAGTAATTAAAATTTTTTTTACATCACCACCACTCATTGGCAGAGACCTATTCAAGGAGGCCTAAATTTAATGTAGTTCATTTTAATTTTTTTTTTAAAAATGTTTAAATTATTTATTTATTTTGTGTATGGGGAAAACCCTCTGTTTAATTTGAGAATTTAAGTTTTACAAGTAAAAAAAAAATGTATGTATGTGTAGTCAATAGATATTATGCATACATAAATAATAATTAATTAGGATTAGCAGCAAGTTTCTAAGTTATTAAGATTCAAGTTGATGAAAAGTAAGACTTAAAACCTTATACTTTATTAAGGTGATTAGGTAGGGAGAGTTATGATGTAAGATCAGTAATCAATAAAAAATTGATGAAAGTATTTAAATGTTGTCATATATCAATACATTCAAAACTATGCGACTGATTAAAACATATCAAAATAGCCATCTAGATAAGGAGTACTGTAAAATTACTGCAGCAAAACTTGTGGACACGATTCATAGGACACTTTGCTTTAACAATCTTGAAAATCCCTCAAGAATCTTGACTGTGAAACACCCCCAATGATTGATGGATTTGGTCAAAATAAAAATATATAAAGTAATGAAATACAATGCTTTAAATGTCTGGATAATGGAACCTTGTGAGTTTCGATGACGTAGATGTGATTTCAAGATATTTCAGTCTGTAATTGGTCAACTGATTTAAATCCAGCAACTTTCTTCTGGGAATGTAGCTCTATTGCCATTCTACATCTAAATTCATTTGTTCTATTTATTTATCTCCTAATTTACTGACTATCCTAAATTCTTTGACTATCTAAACTCCAAAACAGAGAACATTCTCTCTTCTCCTTTCTCAGAAATTATTATATTAGGTGATTTCAATGTTCACCACTGCCAATGAATTTCTTCGTTTTCATGATACAGTTGGTGAATGTGCCTTTCAATTCTCTATCCAAAACAATCAGGAATAGTGGGTGCAGCCCCCTACTAGTATACCTGATCGTCTTGGAGATGAACAAAACATTCTAGACCGTTGTTAAAACTTCTAATCCTTCTCCTTAAACTGTCAAACTCTTTCCTCCTTTGGGTTCTTCCAAATGCTTTCTTATCTTTGTAACCTCTTCTATCTTTCAAGTCTTCCGCAAGAAAGATCTCCACCTATTACGAGGAAACGTTTGTGACATTTCAGTGCTCAAGCTGGTCAGACTTTGAACTGTACTTATCTGATTTCCAGTGGAATGATTATTGCTTCCATGGGAGGGGTCCCTATGCTTGTACATAGCATAAAACTGAGGCGATTTACTGTGGCATACTCTTTACTACAAAACTCTATTATATGCTTTCTCCAAATCTATAAGCATGCATACCCCCCATTATCATTTTCAGGCAATTTCTCAGCAATCATCCTTAGCATAAACGCCTGGTCTACAACATCTCCTACCTTCTCTAAAACACCCTTGTTCCTCTCCCATCCCCTCTCTTGTCAATTGTTTCACTCTTGTCCTTAATACCCTCCCATAAATCTTCCCTACCACATGTAATAGATTTATTTCCCTAAAATCTTATCTCCTTTTCCTTTATATATAGGCACAATACAAGCATCCTTCCATTCAAGGGAAAATCAAAGTAGAAAGATAGATGGAACAATTTACCAAGGCAGGGTGCAGGCTCAGAAGCACAAGTTTTGAGAACCATAGAAGGAATACCATCAGGACTGTATGCCATCTTAGTGTTAAACTCAGAGAGAGCCAAAATGACATCCTTAGAAGAAATTACAATATTAGGTATGAGTTGGAGGGAGTTGAAGGAGGAGGAATACCTCTGTAATTGTCTAAGGTAGAGTTAGAAGCAAAAGTTTGAGTAAAGAGTTCAGCTTTAGTAGAAGGTAAAACGGCAATTTTAAAATCCAAAGATACTAGAGGAAGGAAAGAGGAAGAAGCAAAGTTAGAGTTGACACTATTTGCAAAATGCCAAAAAGGGCAAGAGGAAGTGGAACCAGAAAGATAGAAAGATTATTTCATTTACGATGGAGAAAAGAGTTTTTGGTTTCACAAATAGATTTCGCACAATTCCGGGATGAAATATAAGTTGAATGAGTTTCTGGGGTTTGAAGATGACAGTAATTCCTCAAGTCAGCATTCCTGCTGCAGATAGAATGAGAACAAGTAGAGTTAAACCAAGGTTTGTTAAGTTTAGTTAAATGGAAAGTATATGGAATGTACGTCTCCATTCCAGAGTAATCACCCCAGTTTGTGCTCAGCTCATTCTGAGGGAACCATCCCAAGGAAACAGTAATCGTTAGATGGGAAATCAGACAAATACTGGAGCTGAGGTTGCCTAAGATTTGTAAAGAGGTCAAAAGCACTGAAATTTGTGGTTAAGAAAATTATATATAATTTTAATTAAGATTAATTTAATCATAAGGAAAGAGTATAATAGCTAACATTCACTTAAATTAAAGATTATTTACATTTTACAGAAAAAAAAAAATCAGAAAATTGAAGACTTTGTATAAAAGTTTGAAAAAACTAAAAAAAAAATTTTTTAAATATTTTTCTGATTCATAATTAATAGTGGTTCAACAGGTTTACTTAGGTAGTTTAATTTTGAAAAAATGTAAGATATAAAATTATCACTGCCTTCTGTTCCTGAACATTTCACTCTTTCAAATTCTCAAACTTATGATGTAAATGTTCAAGAAGATTCTGATACTGAAAAGTAATTTAAGTGAATGAATTGTTTATTTCCTCTTTTATGTTACATTCAATTTGCTCCATCTAATATCTAACAAAGGAATAATGGAATTAAAATCTTAATTTTCTTATATTTTGTTTGATTTAATCCACCATTAAGTATAATTTGCAATTAACCCCATCAGGCAAACCCTGGTTTTCCCTGATTATTCGCCATGGCTGGGGTCCCAGTAAGTCCATAATAGCAAGTCAAACTAGTTAGCAGCACTGAAGTGCCAGAAACGTCTTCACACCAAAGGTGGGGGCCGTTCTTGTAGAAGACTTGAAGAGACACAACAAGAAACAGAGATAAGGCGATTGGGTGAACCCAGTAGAGGAAGGAAAGAGTTAAGACAGTATAAGAAGAAGAATAAAAGATCAAGAAAAAAAAAAAAAAGTATGTTGCATTCATCATCAAGATGGTCAAGGATATGGGTAGGGAGTTTCACCAACTGCTCAAGGTTGTTCTGGATAGAAAAGTTGTAGGCAAATTCACCAGCTAGATCATGAGAACTAGATAAAATCACCTAAAATGATTTCAGAGATAGGAGAAGAGGAAAGAATGTGCTCTATTTTAGAGTTTAAATAGTCAAAGAATTTTTTTATAGTCAGTAGAAGTAGGAGATAAATAGAAAGAACAAATAAATTTAGTGCTAAAAATATTATATATATATATATATATATATATATATATATATATATATATATATATATATATATATATATATATATATATATATATATATATATATATATATATATATATATATATATATATATATATTTATTTATTTTATGGGCTACTTACAGAAATTACTGCTCCATCTTCATTCAAAATGAGGTGCCCAAGTTCATCTGGATACTTAGGACTATTTTGCATAATGAATATTTTTTTTTTTTTTTAAAGAAAAAGAGCAATTAAAAATTACTGAAATTTTGATAGCCTGATAAAAGAATTATGATTAGCACATTTTGAGAAAGTAAAATATTAAAAAATAGTATTTTCACACTAAACTGAAAGGTTTTCATATGCTCTTCTCTCCTGTCTGTCAGAAAGCTTTTATTCTCATATTGCACCAAAATTCCTAATGTTCATCCTTTAAATCTATTGATTGTTCAATATTTTGATATTGAATAATTAAACTAACTTCTATCAATAATCACTAATATTGATAGCTACATCTCAAAAGTGTAATCATGCTACATTATATAATTTTTAGCTTCTTAATGAAGGGAAAAATCTCCCATGCGAGGATACTTACTTCCTTTACTTCTTGGAGATCTAAGGATATTTATAATTTGCTACTCATATATATATATATATATATATATATATATATATATATATATATATATATATATATATATATATATATATATATATATATATATATATATATATATATATATATATATATATATATATATTATTGCTCCTCAAGCTTAATCTTTAGCAGAAACAGAAAGACAAAAAAATGAATGCAATATATATAATTAAGATTAACGTAAATTAATAAAGATATGAGATTTTAGTTTAATACTAAAAAAAGCCATCATCATGAGAAAAAAAAAAAGTTTAAAAAAGTTATTTAACAAAAGAAATACTTTAAATTCTTAAATTTAACAAAGTAAATTTTTGTTAATAACTTTTAATTAAACAAACTGTTTTTCTTTCATGATGATGGTTTTAGTATTAATTAAACTGAAACGTCAGATATTTTAATTAATTTATGTAAATCTTAAATTATAAATGTTGCATTTTTTTGTCTTTCTTTTTATGCTATATATATATATATATATATATATATATATATATATATATATATATATATATATATATATATATATATATATATATATATATATATATATATATATATATATATATATATATATTTGGCATATTGAGGGTACTGGTTTAGTATTATATGTAAATCAGAATGTCAATTTTTCTTTTTTTATTCTAGCTTCAAATCAAGAAATACAAACTAATCTCTTCCAGGATTTAGAAAATCAGCTGAAGAGGAAATGGGGTGAAAAAAATTCAAATGGATTAAATAATATTCAATTTCCTCTTTTTACCTCTTAGGGCATCACTCTGTGCTACAGCATAAATAATATGCTCAAGAGTAAGGATAAAACAATTTAACTGTAACTCAAAGGAGAGCTATATTAAAAATAATGAACATATATTGTTCAACAGAGTAACATTTGATCTCAATCCAATCATTATTACTTCTCATATTCTTGTGAGATGGTTTTAGTCACTCCCACGTTTGTATCAAGAGATTAATCTGCAGCAAAAATCATCAACAGCAACTCCAAATACACACTACACCAATTTCCAATGCATACTCTCTTGCTAATCGATTTAAATTCATCTTATGAAAAATGTAAGTCTATAAGTATTATAAGACAATTTTGTTAGAAAAACAATATGAGCAAAGTCCTACCAATTACCAATTAGTATTTTTCAGCTTTGTAGTAGAAGCTGAGGGGCATTGATCTTAGATATTACAATCTGACTTAACAGTCTACCCTTTATATGATTATTGATAAAAAGTCTGTAAAAATGGCTAATTTTAAATAAAGTATTGACTTTGAATTCAATAATTCAATACATTTAGCATTTAGCCTACAACTGCAGAGAAAACTGAACTATGAGTTTGGAGAAACATATAATAAACTGACAACAGCTTCATTATCTTTTAATCAATTGGTTAAATATATAAGAAATCATGGTAAGTATGCATGGTACGTCTCTTACCTAGTATTTAGTTGTTATTCAAATATAAACTATAAATGTAATTTATATTAAAAAAAAATAAAAAAAAAAAGGTCGGAAAATCAAATTTGCTAAATTAAAATGCTCTTATGGTAATAAAAATAGATTTCGAACATCATAAAGTTTGGTTTTCATCAGCAACTTTAACAATATAGGGTAAGAAATTGGGCAAGAAAGACAAGTAGAAAATATATTGATACTAAAGTAGGTCTATAAATTGTTAAATCTAACAAAGTAGTTTGACTCAATGTAACCTTGAATTAAATGGTAAATATACGTTAACAGTCAATAGGACTAACAAACAAAAAATAAATAAAAATTAATAAAATATATTTTTGGCTTAGGTGTAGATTGTTTCTGAGTTTCGATGTTTTTTATATCAATATCCTTAACATTAAGGTAGCTGTATGTCGCGGCAACATTCTTGTATAGGTTAGGCCTCTTTTATGGCAACTTCGGTAGTTCAGGTTATGATAAGTCAAACTAAGTACGCTAGAAAAGTAAGTAATAATAATGTGTGGTTTAATAGGGCTGTAGGCCTGTCTCGCGGCAACGTTCTTGTATAGGTTAGGCCTCTTTTATGGCAGCTTCGATATTCTCGAATATTGATATTTTATAAAAATCGAAACTCAGAAACAATCTACACCTTTACCATATTTTTTAAATATTTCAAATATCTAGCTATAAAGTTATGAAATATTGATAATTTTTACGATGTCATTCTCTTCTTTTATTGCTATAAGGTGAATGCACATTCGTTGTAGTTGGCCTAATTATTTTATAATAGGATTTTTAACTTTAACTATTTTTAAATTTATTTATGATTCTCTGATCCATTTTTATTATTTTTCTTCAATACATTAAATTTCTAGTTTATATTATTAATAACTATAAATACAAGGTAAGAGACGAACCATGCATAATGACTGAAATCACATTTCAACCCACCAAATTCTATTTGAAATATTAATATAAACAAAAGGATGAGTAACTTTTTAGCAATTTGAAGAATTTATAATCCATTTGAATAACAGGACGTACTTTTAAAGTAAAATAATTAAACTAGCTTAAACTTTGTTACTAAGTATAATAAATATAAAATAAGTATAATAATTTAAATATTTTTAATCTTTTAATAAGATACTATTCTTTTGAAAATATTATTATTGCAAGAACTTTTAAAGATTTTAATATATATATATATATATATATATATATATATATATATATATATATATATATATATATATATATATATATATATATATATATATATATATATATATATGGTAAAGGTGTAGATTGTTTCTGACTTTCGATTGTCCGAAAATATTGATAATCGAAAATATCGGAGAGCCTAACGTAAATAAACAAGAACTTTGCCGAGAATTAGAGGTCTACGGCCCTATTACACTAGACATACACACAATTATTATTACTTACTTTTCTAGCAGAACCTAATTCGACTTATCATAACCTGAACTACCGAAATTGCCGTAAAAAGAGGCCTAACCTACACAAGAATTTGCCGTAAAAGAGACCTAACGTACACAAGAACGTTTGCATGACATAGTAGCCTAGGGCTAATTATAGGTATAAAAATATTGATTAAAATAAAATATTGACAAAAAAATATTGATATAAAAAATATCGAAAGTCTGAAACAATCTACACCTAAGACATATATATATATATATATATATATATATATATATATATATATATATATATATATATATATATATATATATATATATATATATATATATATATATATATATATATATATATATATATATATATATATATATATATATATATATAGCAAAGAACAAGTGCAATTTTCTAATGTGTAAATGTTTACGTTTGTTTTAATATTCAATATTTAACTGTAGTAATCCTAAGAGTTCCTGTTGCTACCTATACTCAACATTTGCTCTTATAAGTATTTTATGTAAATCCCTAATAAAAAGTTACAAATGTCCGTTTCACCACAGCCTAATTTAGATTGTGGTTTCACAGACATGTAAGAAATCTGACAACTATGTCAACATGAAAGTCATCAATATCATCGCACAAAAGACTGTCAAAATAACTTGCCTAAAGTACATGAAATTTTATTACAGTTGTCATATATTTATCTAACTTTTTTTTAAAGTACCACAACCATCATTTGGTAAATCATGATACACTATGGGTAAATTCCAAAATTTAACCGCATCATTCCCGATTTTTTTTCACCTTTATTGAATTATCTTATTTACCATTATGTTTGACTATTATCACAATATATATATATATATATATATATATATATATATATATATATATATATATATATATATATATATATATATATATATATATATATATATATATATATATATATATATATATATATATATATATATATATATATATATATATATATATATATATATATATAATATATACTAACGTACATATATCACAGACTGTATATATAAATATATTATATATTTTCATACTATGCTATTATATCCAAAAGTATCAATTTCCATTTCTGACCCTGGTAATTGTGGATGCGTTCATGGTCTATAAAATCAAGCGTGACGTCACACTTAAGCCAAGTACAGCGAAAATATTTTGCAGAATCTTGAATCTTGAACACTTTGCTGTCACAAGTGTCAGTTGATCCATAGTATGTGGTTGATCTATATAAACAAATGTAAATATTTATTAAAATATAATTTAAATTTTTTAAACAATCATTTAATTTAATTAATATCATAAAGACCATATGTAGGAATATAAGGAAACGTACAAATTAAACGAAGATTTTTCAAAAGACTTTGGCAAGCAATGATTAAAAACTAATGAAAGTTGAATAATTTAAAAAAATTAATTTGCTTTATTTTAAACAAATTAATGATCCGAAAATGCTAAAATAATTATTCGTAATAATTTGCTCTCAAATCTGAGTAAGAATACTTACAAAAGGATTTGATTTTAAAGTAAGGCTTGGTCTATCCATAGGGTCTATCTCTTCCAATCTCCTTAATGTTTGTTTTTATCACGTGACCGTTCAAGATTTGCGCAGCGAAAATTAAAAATATAAATGGGGTGTTCCACGGTCAAGATTTTTAAAAGATCTTGTAGATTACTATAGCGAAATGTATTTAATTGTGTCCTACGAGTTTTGCTGCAATAATTTTCTGCTCGCGGCAGCATAAATTGAAGATAGAAACTTACATCTTCATTTTTCGGTACCGCAATCTTGAATGGTCACGTGATGTAAACAAATATTGAGGAGTTAGGCCAGAGCACTTATTGTAAATATTCTTCTTCAGATAGATTTGATTGCAAATTATTACGGTTAATTATTTTAGCATTTTCGGATTATTAATTTATCTTAAAAGATGCAAATTAATTATTTTCAATTGTTCGAAATACCGTTTGTTCCAATGTTTTTAATCATAGCTGCCGCCAAAGTCTTTAAAATCTTCGTTTAACTCATACGTTATCTTAGATTCCTACATATTGCTTTTATGATATTAATTAAATTTAAATTAATTAAATGACTGATTGAATTAGATTTAAAAATATGTTTACGTTTGTTTATATAGATAAGCTGACAATTGCTACAGTGAAGTGTCCCACGAAAATCAAGATTCTGCTTGCTGCCGCTGGATTAATATTAATATAAGAAATATTTTTTTTACAGCGAAGTGACCCACGCAAACAAGATTTCTAAAAATTTACGCTGCAGGAAAATTATACACATGTATTAGTTATGACCATAGTAAATTGATATGTATCGTGTTATGACCATAGTCTATGCCCTATGGTTATGACTTATGACATTTTGTTCAATTATTATTTTTGAAGTTGTCTTTTGACAGAATTTTGAAGATGTCCTTTGAGCTCTCGGAGTGCTTGCTCTGAACTGGTGGTGACCTGAAGGGCAGTTTTTTGTCCACCTGGAGGGACGGCGTATGACCTCGTAGTTGAAGTCCGGTCTCGGAAACAAAAACAAAAAAAAAAAAAAAAACATGAAGATGTCCTTTGACAGAATTTAGAAAATGTTTTTTGACAAAACATAGAAGTTGTCTTTTGACAGAACTTAGTTGTTTTTTGACAGAATTTTGAAGTTTTTTTTTTTATATATATAATTTTGAAGTTGTCTATTGACAGAATTTTGAAGCTGTCTTTTAACAGAACTTAGAATTATTAGGGGTTATCTGTTAATAAAACAGTAAATAAATATTTGTAATGTAATATGATTTTAGTAATTGCATTGCTGGAAAATAAAAGCAATTATCAAATTCCCATTGTCTAGAGATCCCTGATGAACTAAATTTTTCACTTAAGATTATTTAGAGAGTAGACAAAGTAGGTTCCAATTCTATGATGATTTATCACAAGTCACTTCAACCAAAATTTTTTATTCTACTTAGTTTTCTATTACACAAATGTTGATCACTATTCCTTTTTTGATTTTTATTTGTTTATTCCACTCTGGTGTAACTATTCAACTTGATGTAGATATACCTTCAGTTTTAATACTTAATAGAAAATAGGAATTATTGAATAATGATTAATTATTTAATATATGAGGAAATAATATACTATTTGCTTCTATAGAAAAAAAAACTACTAATATGAAAATAAAATAGGCTTATGATACTCCTTAAATTTTTTTTTTTTAAAAAAAAAAAAGAAAAAAAGGGGGAAAGTTATATAAATATAAAAAAATTAAAAAAAAAAAAAAATTAATATAAAATAGGGTAATTCTTGAGCTGAGTTTCTTCCTTTTTCTGTTACTTATCTGCTACGTCAATACCAAGATTTGATCACATTCAGTAATAAATTATACAAAAGATTGTAATGATTCAAATTTTGTTTTTTAATTGCACCAAATAAGTTAAAGTTTAATATGTTTTAGGGTTCCTTTCTCAATTCTTATTATTCAACATGATGAATAAAAGGGATTTTTAAAGTTATTTTACAGCTAAATAATTTAAAATATTACTCACTCAATTTATTTGAGAGATACAGTTCCAAAATAAATCAGATAGATATTGTTCTTCCAAATTGGTCTTTGCCCTCTTGATTATTGAGTAATGGGGAATGACCCAAGTTCTGATTCCAGTGCCAGCAGGGGCTTCAAAAGTTTTTCAAAAATTAGAAAAAATTAAAGAATTAGAAGAAATTTAGTATTTTATCTCAGTAGTCACTGTAACTGATGACTTGTATTTTAATATTTTATAAGAAAATGCCTGACTTATGGCAGAGCAAAGATTAAAGTCTTTGCTTCATAGATATTAATGAATGAAGGTCAACCTTATCTTTATTTTTAGGAGAACCTTCTTCATGAGTGTGGTGGTTATTCAGTACAATTTTTAGGGGATGCTTAAGTGGTTTCAGTAAAAATTGGTGACATAGGATACACTTATGTTACTATTTTCAGGTTGGTTTATGTAATTTATTTAATTTATTTATTTATATTTGATTTAAAATTTAGTTTTTTTTAAAAATTCATTTAGTAAATAAAGTTTCATTTTAGTAATTTCAAATTATACAATGTAGTATTTTATAATAATAACAGTAATACCAGAACCAGAAAAATATATATATATATATATATATATATATATATATATATATATATATATATATATATATATATATATATATATATATATATATATATATATATATATATATATATATATATATATATATATATATATATATATATATATATATATATATATATATATATATATATATATATATATATATATATATATATATATATATATATATATATATATATATATATATATATATACCGGTATATAATTTTTTTGCATATATTTTTTTAAAACTTAGGTGCATATTATAAACTGTCTAATTTGCTTTTGTTAATAAGATAAATAATTTCAATAAATGTTGAGATTTATATTTTAAGCAAAAATTAAAGGATGTTTTTAAACACTTAAGGATCTTTAATTTTTTATAATAAATTCATAGAAAATAAGGAGCATATTTAGTAAGAATAATTTTTTTTTCTTTCTACCATTAATTTGAAGCTTTATTTAAAAGATTGATTCGCATAAAAAATTTTTTTTTTTTTTCTCTAAAAATTTACTAAAAATATTGAATATTTAAATAAATTTTGAATAATAATAATAATGATTTATTTAGTAAATAAATATATACATATTGTATGTATGTAATGGACCATTGTATTAATTGAGAAAAAGAAACCACATAGTAAAGGGTAGATTACGGATTTAACTCCAACAAGTCCAAGAAAAATTGTGATTGTTTCTAATTTGATATCTTTTCAGTAACAACATTGAGAAGTAATTTCATAAAGGCCTGTGTAATCTTTTAAAGAGTATTCCTTTTTCTTTATCTGAATATTTTATTTATTTGCAGGGTTGAAATTGATGAAATTGTTTATTAATTCTTTTTACATCATAAACAAGTAACTTTTTTTAAAGAAAATTTTTTTAAAACCGTCTAGCTTCAAGTGATGTTTGAGTGGTGGAAGTCCAACTCTAATAAGAGCTAAAAGCATTTATTTCTATTTGAAGGTAGGATCATAAGAAGACATATCAGTTTTTAAGACACAAGTTTAAAAGTGGTAAAAGTTTAATATTTTCTCTTAATGCCAATATACAGTATATATTTTATATTTTGATATCCTATATACTAATATTTTTTATTTTTAATATTGGTATTTTTCACATATTTATTATTTATAATCAATAGATTTATAGGCCTAGTCAATACTAGTGATAAGGGGTTCATTAAATTCTTAATGGATATAGATTTTTAAATAATAAATTATGTGAAAGGAGCTGATAATTCTCAAGTCATTATTTACACAATTTAATAATCATTATATATATATATATATATATATATATATATATATATATATATATATATATATATATATATATATATATATATATATATATATATATATATATATATATATATATATATATATATATATATATATATATAGAAAAGATGAAGTTTTTAGATTTTCATAGTTTAATCTCTCACTAATCCTCATTCTCTTTCTGAACATTAAATTTTTGTGCCACTTTTGTATTGTTGTTATAATGGACAGAGCTTTTCAAAACCCTTAAGTCATTCACTTCCATCTCTGAGGAGAGGTTTTTTGGTTTCCTGTCAAATATTTGTTCATACTTTCATGTTTAGTTTATGACCCCAGATTTTGTCATTTTATAAGCTATTTTTACTTGTAAAGTGACAAATACGTTTTCTTTGAATTGCACTTTTAAATGCTTTGTATCTTTGTCTTGTGGATTTAAGGTATAAGTATATACACAGTATGTATATGATGATGATCAGAATTTCTTTCTTCTTCAATATTCTAATGCACAGTATATATTACACAATTTTCAAACAAAAAATTTGCTTCTAAACTTGTAATCTATTTAGTAATTTTCTCACTTAAATCCATTTTCATGCATGCTATTCCATAATTTTGAGATGAAATGCCATTGATTGAACTCCTGTTATTTGGTTATAGTATTTGTCATAATTTTTGTTCCTTTAATATATATATATATATATATATATATATATATATATATATATATATATATATATATATATATATATATATATATATATATATAGGAAGTTTTTGTATCTGAATGATGGCCAAAGGAAGACGTGTGACTCAGCAGAGGCATTCTACTCAACCAAAACCTGCCTTTCAACATCAGCAGATTGGAAGAAGGTTCAAGAAATTTATTTATTATTTGTTTTACTATTTAAAAAAAAAAAATAATTATTAAGAACCCATTTTATATATATATATATATATATATATATATATATATATATATATATATATATATATATATATATATATATATATATATATATATATATATATATATATATATATATATTAGGGATGGAGCGATACTAAAAATTTTTCCGATACCGATACTTTACTCTTATCCAAAAAAATTTTGCCGATACCGATACTGAAAAAGGTCGATACCGATACCGATACAGTATCGGAAAATATGCCGATACTTGCCGATACCGATACCGATATTCAC